>OX276336.1:14360462-14617904 GCA_946251815.1 Dasysyrphus albostriatus
AGATGGCCACTTCAATCATGAAATCTCTTTGTCTCTTTAGACTGAGAACCTTAGTTGGTTCATCTCTGATTTTCACTATTTTGCGTTCAATTTTGAATTCATCTCAGAAAGTGATTTGTTTTTCTTTTTTTTTTTTGCACTCAACTCTGGTCTTCAGGAGCTAAATGAAATTTCATTAGCATTAATTTTAATATTAAATAAAAACATGAGGTATAATTAATTAAAATTATAAAAATCTTTTCCATAAAAGCCCGGTATTTATCTTTTTTGATATGCTCTAATGGTACTCTGCATAATAGATACATAGGTATAAGTAACGGAAACCACTAGAGCTTCCCTGTAATGGCTGCAAACCATTTGTGGTTAAATTTGTTCTATAAAATGGGTGTGTTAGTTTTTGTTGTGGTATCTACTGAGTGCTTGTGGTGATAACTGGTCAGGAATGACGAAAAAATCCTTTATACTTTTTCCATTGAATGCGTTCTGTGGTTAAGCTTGTGTTAAAGTTTCAAATAAATTATCGTTTAACAAAGTACAAACATTTTAGAAACTTAAAATTTAAAATTTTAAATGAATTAAAGTTTAATTTGACTGAATTTAGGTTTTAACGTTGAAGTATACAGAATGAGCCTACAGAAGGACGAAGAGTTTATCGCCAGTGATTAAAATTAAAAATATTTTCCAGTTCAACAAGAAAAAATTCACCAGATGAAATAATATAATATCGCTTTAAATTATAAAAAAAAATTACTAACAATAAGTTAAGCGATGCGTAGCAAGGATGCCCTTCAAGTAAAAATTGGGAATTAATACTGACTTCTCAGGAAGAAAAAGGCAGAGCACAAAAGGTGGTTGATTATATTTAGGGCTGTAAGGGTATGAACAAAGTTCAAAAGATACCAACATGTGAACCGAAATACCTAAGGCTACAGAGCTATAGAAAAGAGTTCCTGTTAAGACACAGTTACTGTTGAGCGTTGCCACCCAAACGTAATTTTGTGTGGGTCATAAAAACATCGTACCATTTCCGTTCCAAAAAAATACAATAGTGCAACATTGGCAACGCTGTTGCTGAGGAGCTGTAAAGAAAAGACTTACATATAAATTTCAAAGAAGCCTCATTAGGCCTTAGGTAGAATCTCTATTCAGCTAAAAGGAGGCTACTGATTCGACGCATGGAAAAATTTAGTCATATTAACCAACATAAGCGATATTCTGATTTGAGACGTGCAAGACCGCTAGTTGTAATGGCCTGTTGGGAGAACTATTCAAAAAAAAACTTTTGGTATTAAGAAAGATGATTTAAACATAGCGAAGTACAAATAAGTCAGTCTAACAAATATCGCGACGCATATATTAGACCCAGGCCACAAGACAAGAAAATTCTCGATCTCGTCCCGGTATTGGGCTAAAAACTGAGCTGTGGCCGAAATGAAATCAGCTCCAAGGCATACAAAAATCTTCGAATGAAAGCCCCCAGGTTCGAGACGACCAGGAAGACCGAACCTCCGCTGCAGGGATCAGGCGGTTTCCGACGCAAGAACGCTTGGTATCGATGACTGGAGGGAGCGTGCGAGGGACCACAACCGATGGAAGACCACAATATCTCAAGCAGAGACCTTCCATTGATCGGGAGCTGGATAAGTAAGTAAGTAAGTAAGTAATGGCTTTGTAAGGAATTGCTGTTTCACAAAAGCTTTCTTTCAAGCTTATTTGAAAATTTATTCCGAATGATCTGAAAGAAGAAAGGTCAGGATTGCAACAAAAGTCATATCTTCCAGTGAAACCTTCACTCAACATATAAATGTACCCAAGACAGGACCATGCCTATGGGTGGGGCAAAGGGGCAAATGCCCCAGACACCTTGCCATGAAAGGCGCCGTACTACAATACCGTAATAACAATATCGCTATGGCCAACACGTGGCGAACTTAAGTTGGAAAAATTGAGGATTTATTATTGCTATTAGAAACATACATATTGACCGAACTGAAATGGATCGGTAGCGATATGTTTGGAAGCAGTAAAAAAATTGAGTCGATGCGACAAACAAAATATTGAAAAGCCAGGAAGCATGATTGTAAATGTCAAAATTGTTTACAAGTAAATCGAATGACGTTAATCAAACCAATTTTCTGCAAATAAAACAATACTTGACGGTAAAAATACAGAGATCAATAGTTGATGATCCAATTGACTTTTTTTTGACGTTTTCGAAAACGGTCGATATTTTGATTTGATCATAGTTTAGGGAATGAAATTTAAAAGTGCGCTTAACTTGCGTCAGATTGCCATCAAACTAAATAAGCCATCGGAAGCAGATGTGTCTTAGATACGAGTTAGAGCCATCATTAAAACTCAACTTTAAGGATTTATTCTGAGGCATCTATGAAGGAAAATAATTATTTTTCTGATGGACGAATACATTTTAGAACTTATTTAATATTTCCAGCCAAAAAAAAATAAAAAAATAAAGTGGTCCCTTTTTTCTAACGGTGGAATTGACACGATTAATTTTTTAATTTTTTAATTGAATCTGTAGAAGATTTGCAGTGAAAAAAGTGGCTTCTCTGAGCTTCTCCCAGGTGCTCTAAGAGCTAAAAACGGCCCTGACCAAAGTTAATAAATTTAAACCTGAAATGCTTCTCGATCTACTTCAGCGATCAATAAATTCAAGTCCTACTGATTTTTAATTTATTTACCTTTTGCAACTTAAACTCACGACACGTAAAAAAATGATTTATTATAGCATTTCATAGGTCTAGAGACATATATATTTAAGAAAAAAACAAATTTTAAAAATCAATATATGATGCCTTATTTAGCACAGCTTGTGACAGTATTTTTTTTTTTCCTGTTCAATTTTCTTCTATTAATAATTCGATTCCAATGTTGAATTGAATTTCGGGTCATAAATCAATCAATTTATATAATCTTGAAATCCACTTTAATTCCTTGAATGAACTCTTAAAACAAAACAAAAAAGAACCCCAAAGCCATTAAAGATGAAGTATTATTCTTTGAAAGCTGAAAATGTTATCTTAAGAAAATATACTCCTTCAATCATAGATTTTAGCACTCCGCACCCTTACCATTACTCACCACCAAAACATCAACAAATTACTCAATATAATACTAATTCCTGTATAAAAGTATAGATCAATGGTAATAAATCAAACTGATTTCGTCCTTCCTACTTTACGTCCTGCTAAATCATCCCGAAAGTAGACTATCCTTAGCCCGACAACACCAACACAATCTCTGACAGCAATGGCCTCGTGTCTTCTTTGGACAGCAAAATTAATATCGCAAACAACAGTCAATGCAATTAATCAGGTGTTACAGCAAATTACTTCTAGGATATTATTCATTCAATGCCAATTTATGTCCTTACTGTGTCCTGTGTATATAGTATATTCTTTCTCCATCAAATGCCACACTGACAAAGTTCAATTAATTGATCATTTTGAACTTTTTACAAATAATACACAATGTGAAAGTTAAGAATATCCAAAAATGCCATTAATGATATTAGAATTCATGATGTCCTTTGCCAGAAATGAACCATAAAAAAGGTATCCCTTCAAATTTTCTATTGAAAATCAATAAATGATTTTTATATAATATTGTAGTAGGTAGGAATACTCTTTTTTCCTGTCTTGATTACTGCAATCGTCAATCAATTCATTCTTCCTTCGTAGTTATAGATGCATGTTGGGGTAGCAAGTAATTTTTTGAAATGAAATGAGCAAACGATTGAAGGACTTGATTGATTTTTTTTTGCATCTTTTTTTGTACCGGAAACGAGCCAAAAAGAATTTGTTTGCTTTCATGGTAAGAGAATCAATCAGTTTGGCAATGGCATCAGGAACATTTCTATTTGAAGTAGTGGGAGGATATTTAAATTTTTGAAATATCTGAGAGGAAGTTGGTAGTTTCTTTTTTTTGCGTGGTGATTCAGTTATTAGAGTTTTTTCTAAGGACTCTCTTTAAAAATTGGTAGTGAAGTAGTTTGTGTAGTAATGAATTCTTCTTTTTGGAATTAATTTTGAAGAATATGCATTTCTGTTGATTTGAGGTATTCAAGGAAGGCAAGTCAAGTTTTTATATTGTTAACTTCATGAATTTCACAAGAATTTATAGTAATTGCTTTTCTGAAAATGGGTTTAAAGTTTGTACTGACACTAGATTAAATTTGCTATGGAAAACTTAAAGATGTATTTTTATCTACTCTAAAAAATAAATTTGCTACCGATTGTTCATTAAAATATGCAATAAAACCTTATCAATGTCATTTAGTGGTAGCCAAAGAGCATCGAAAGAAAAAAAAATAATTCCTGAACAATATTTTTTGTCTTAATCCAACCAGAAATCCTTTTAGGGCAAATACAAAATAAAATAAATTTTTCTGGCTCCCCAGAATGAAAAACTTAATATCAACACAAAACATGATCCTTTTGTGTGGGGGCAGTATTTTCTCTTTCATGTTATATTCTCGTTTTTTCTTGTCTCACTATTATAAGGATGAAGCAAAAGTCAAATCCACTTCCAGCAAATGGTGACCCAATTTGAGTTCCTCATGACACAAAGAATCGTGCTTCGGTGTTGTAGTATTGTATAGTGGTTTTTGTATCTTAGTATCTTATGTGCTCGTAGGTCGTACATCCTCCTCTCTTTATCTCTATATTTTGTACATTTTCCTTTTTTTTTAATATGCCACTAGTAGTTGTTGAATTGTATTGTGATATGCCACCAATGAAATGTCTTTCATTGTGTGCCCTTTATCCACCCAGAGTGCATTTATTTAAGTCCTTGTTGCTAGAAAGGGTTCACTTTGTGCCCTTATAATTTCGTTTCTTCTATCTATCTTGATGGACAGCTTTAAACTCGGGAAAAAGTGATTATAAAAATGTATATACTTCAATGCTGAAAGAGATTATTAGCCTTTGTTCTGTTGTGTTGTTTTGTGTGCCATCTACAGGTTGATTGGGTTGAAAGGATATTCAACTTAGTGACTAACATTGTTTTCTTTTTCCAGTCATCGTCGTCGTCCTTCTCATTGTAAGGGAATATGATATTTCTTTCTTTTGGTTAGGAGCTTCGTGACCTGCATTTTAACTTTTCTCATTTTAATGCAGGAAGGGTGGTTCTTAAAAGGGGTATCTACATATATCTAAATAAGTAAAAATTATGCAAGCGTGGGCTTAGGGTATCTTAAGGAAGTAAAAATAGAAATAAAACTTGATGTCTCCGTTCTAATATTGTTATTTTGTTGTGGTGACATGTATTCTACTTAATTCAGAGAGAGATATTAGAGAATAATATTATTTTCATTTTGCTCTCTGGGTACAATGATAGCATGTCAACTGGATACAAGTTAAATATAATTTGAGTTGTAAACATGGAGAAGAAGATAGATCATGGCTATTGTAAGTTGTGACTTATGAGAGTATGAAAGATGAGTTAAAACAAAAAGTCTTCAAAAGTCAAATCTTTTTGAAGAGGTTTTATGTTTTGAAAATGATAAAATAATATCCTCATGAATCAACGTAAGCTTAGGATTTTCCGAAGCTCCTTTTTATGATAATTAAACATTTCGTGCAAACAAGAAAAATGAAAAACATATGCGATTTTTTTGACGTATAACTATCAGGGCTGCGGAAACGAGTACTAAGTGAGTATTCGCATTCACTGTACTCCCGTACTCACCTCATCATGATTATTCTCCCCTCAAAAATATCTTCATAATTTGACATCGTTCTTTTAAAATATGTCAGATAAGAAAAATAAGTGGTTTGACTGATCTTAAATGCTCTAAACGTTTTCAGTCTGTTTGAGCCAGAATATCACTTTTGTCAGCTGTCAGTATCATGAATAAAATAAAATCTAAGTTAGGATTTTTTATTTGTTAATATTATTTTGTTTAAGTAATTAATTTTTGTTAAGTTTTTCTTTGTTCCAAAAAAAATTTGGAAAATTTAAGCTCATTATTTTACCGCTAACCTGGCCCTCAGTACGACAGACGATTTACAGAGGAAAACACATTGAAAATTCTTAGTCTTTCTTATTTTAAATTTTTATAACTTTGGTAAACTCATAAAAAATCGAAACTTCAATTTTAGGCCTCTAGAAGAAAATTGAAAAAAATTGAAACCTAGGATATAACTGCGCTAAATTTTTTTCCAATAGGTAATCCATTTTTTAAATTATATAAGTGACTACATTTGTATTTAAATTAAAAATTGTTTGTTTTATTGGGAAATCCATAGCAAGCCCAGAAAATTTTTTCTATGTAAACAACAAGAAAGCCACTTTACCACTGAATTGTTTATCGACACTTTCTGGGATTTGTTGCTGTTTGTTATAGCTTTAAATAAATCGAATGGATTTGGTTTTATAAAGCAGGCTGTGAAAAAATCGACCATAATGATCTAAAATTTGTGCCTGTTGTTAGTCGGCAGTGATGGAGGGAACTTATGATTTTCTGCGGACTCTAAATGACTAGAAATAGTTTTTTATGACAAGACATACTTTTGGGGATTATTAACTCTTAAGAACTAAAATAGTCTTAAAATATATAAAAGTTAAATAAAAAATGGTCTTATTTTGTTGTTTCTCTTTACCTCTTTAATGCCAGGTTTTGTTAAAAAAGTGTTGGGTCTCTTTAATTTCACTTTAAAAAAGGTTATATCTTAAAACCTTGAATGCTTGCCTTAACCCACTTAACTATTATACTCCTCAGTGCTTAGCCCACACACATAACAATCTTTAAGATCCCATAACTATGTATAATTAAGAGTTAATATCTTGTTATAAAAGTTATATTACTCCCATAACATTTTTATTTTAAGACCTAAGTCTTATAAGCATCTTGTTATAAGATTTAAAGTCTATTAACAATAATCTCATAAGAATACACTTCTCAGCATAGCAAAATGTTCACGGTTTTATAAGAAGAGAATTCAAAGAGCAATATGAACTATTTTGAAACTTTGTTTCTTAATCAAAATCCCCTAAATCAAAAGTTTATGCCGTACAAAAAATATTTGGCTAAAAAAAATACTATCCGAGGTCATTTACACGTGGCTCTAAGGCCATACTTTTCCCAAACAATTTTGTATGGGATTTTTGCACTTTTCATGTTTTTCTCTCGAATTACTGCAGCTATTCTATTTTTTTTTTTGTTGATTTCGATGATAGCAATATATACCGACAATGGTTTCATGATAGATACTGGTAGATTCTTCACAGACACCCTTGGATTACCCAGCTCTTTCAGACTTCCTGATTACAGTATTGTCTTCCAAGCTGAGGTCCTGAAAGTGACGAAAGCTGCTAGACAACTCTCAATGAAGGCAATAACCCAAGCTGATATATCACCTTATTTATTTATAGCGAAGTAGCAAAAGAAGAGTTTTCTTGTAACTTGCTGTCGCGTAGCTAATGGATCTTGGTAAGTGGTATTCTGTTAATGAAATCTGGTGAAAGACAAACAAGAAAGAATAATATCAACACTTCTTGATCTTAATCAGGCAGAAACATCAGTTCTGGTCCCACCCAGTAGTCTTAAACAGGTAATCGAGAGCAAAGTTCTAGCTACGACAAACAAGAACTGAAGCCCACTCGATACCTGTGTTATAACTTAGTTATAAAGTCTATAGAATACTTCTCGTGAGCATTACCACCGGTCACAATCACTTGAGTACTTGAGTTATCACAAGAAAAAGATGAAACTCAGTATGGACGACTAATGTAGGGGATTTAATGATAAAAAAAAAAACAAGAGGATATTCCTCACTATTTGTGACACGGCCCTGTGCTATATGATCGGAGAAACAGGCTTCTATGGGGATACTTCTGCATTGAGAAACTTTCTGACATTCTAAGCAAAAACCTCTTGAAATTTATTAACGTTTCCAAATGGCTTGAAAATTCCTAAGCTCTATGAACCAACCGGCCACAAAATTGGAAACCTCTTTCTTATTTGACACACACTGAAACACAGTACACACCATTACGTCATTCTGATATATGTATGAAGAGAAATCAATTCTCACATCAAATCTTTTGTTCTTTCTGAGAATAAAAATTCCTCAATTCCTAGGTTCATTCCTGCCAACAATACGCACACCAGGAATGGTTGAGAGTTGTAAGTCGCTGGACTCTGGTTGTTCACGGGCTGTTGCGCCACCAAATTTATTTAACTATCTGCTTTCATTTCAATTCTTTAAACTCCCATTGTTTATTCTAGTAAGACTCTGCTAGAAGTCTTCGAAGATTAAAAATTTTGACTGGGCACCCCTGCTATGTTCTCACTGGGAACATAATTTTAAATTAAATTTCAATTGGTACCCATTTGGTGGCCAATATTAAACCCAACTTTTAGTGCCACTTTTAGGATGGAATGAACTTTATTCCTCACCCTTCGAAAGCTTTCTTAATTTCAGATACCTACATCTTCATGCTTAAGTTTTTGCGTTGATGCTTATATATGATGTTGATGGAACTTTAAAAAATAACTTTGGTTATCGGGGAAAAGAAGTTTTTAACACTGCGTGTTTTTCCTATACTTTATAGATATATCTTTGTCAAAGTTGCATATATCCCATTACACTTTAAATAATACGACCTTTCTACAAAACTAAACTTGTACACCATTTTAAATGTCAAAAAACGCATTAAAAATGCTCTGTTGCGTGTTAGTCAGTGTTTAACATTTTTTACTCCTTGCTCAAACATCAGTCACAGTGTTATAGTCATTATACCTATGTTTAAGCACGTACATACATGCATACCTACAACAAACTTAATTTAAACAATTTTATTCTTCACTTTACATAACACGCACCACTTCCGTAAATTCAAGCAATTTAATTGCGGTACATCGCAATATTTAAATTAATTTCTCCATCTCCACACATTTTCGTTGATGAAATAATCACACACTTGAAATCATTGAATGAATGCGATTATCACATATAAACATATGTATTCATATGTATGTGTGTACATACGTACACTGTACAGTGATGTACACATTTATGTATGTTACAGAATAGCCTTTTACCTGCTCGATCTGCATTTTAATGGAAATAATTTATTCATTTTGTGAAAATTCAACTTTACAAATCAAATAATCACAGTGCAATATCTCTATCATTTCAGTTTGTGTGGATGTTGTGAGAAAACGTAATTAGTATCCATGTGTATAGAACCATCAGCAATGATTTAAATAACTGATTAAATTACATTCAGCTGTTGGATACCTAACCAATGTATGGATATTATTTCAGGAAATCGGAACAAAACCTGTGATAAATTGTGTGATATCAGGAAACTATCATTCTGGACTAATGCCCAACTTAACAATATAGAAAACGAAATGGATATGTACTCGACAAATCCGGAAAAGGATTGTGGGGTGGGGTAGTTTTAACGAATATTATATTTCTCACATTTGTAGTATTTTAACGTTGAAAATGATAACTGCGAGCTCATCATAATTGATTTTGCGCCTGGTTTGAAGAAGGGTATAAGCACCAAAAATTGTAAGGCCATTTAATTTTATTTTATTTTTCTTATAACACAGATACCTACACTTGTTAGTAAAAGGAATTTTTTAAATGAATCTTTGATTTTTTGTTCAAGGTCTTTGCAATTTTCGGCACTTCATTTTTGGGAAATTTGCAAGAAACTAAAAATAATTATTATTCTTATAAGTACAGGTAAATAGGACAAATAAAACAAAAAAAATTGTATTATGAACCATGAAAATGACAAATCAAAAGAGTCTATTAAAATTATTCCCATGAAAGGGTATTTTTTAGGGGTTAAAAGAGGGAGGGGGAAGTTGTGATGTATCAAACTGACAAATTAATCTTGTTATAACCTAAGCATATGACACATGTTTTCCAGGTAGTTTTTAATGCGGAATCAAATGACATCAAAACCAAGTCAATACGACCTCCAAAAATAAAAGTTACTATCACATAATTAATGTTGAATGATTGTATTTTCAGTATAAAGTTATATATCCAAAAAATATCTGTAGTGAAAAAGTGTTTTTTTTTTTGGGTTATTGTGGGATTATTACCGTTTTTTTATGGGTGAAGGAAAGTATAATACTTTTTTTAATAATGCAAAACAAACAAGTAACAAACCCTTCACTCAAACCCACAAAAATGCCCTTTCACCCTTGATATTTTTGGAAATTTCCTAAATTGTTTATTCTCGTAGTTAGAGAAACATTTTTACCACGTTTCTTGAAAATAAATTTTTTCTCGGAGGTCGTATTGACTTGGTTCAGCATTAAAAAATACCTTAAAAACATGTGTCATATGCTAAGGTTGTACCAAGGCAAATTCTTCCCTTTGATACACTACAACTTCCCCCCCCCCCTGACCCCCTCAAAAAATAACCCTTCCATGTAAAATATTTTCATAAACTCTTTTGATTCTTCATTCTCATGATACATGAAACGTTTTCACCAAGTTTCACGGTGATGCCATTTTTTATTTATTCGAAGGCCTTTTTGCACTCGTTCTGTAATCATTCGTGACCTTGGAAAAAGACCCTAAAAATCGTATAAAAGATGCGATAGCTGACCAATTAGTGAAAGTATAGCTGACCTCTTTTATATATTTCCTATTGCCTTTCAGGTGGCATTACTTTTGTAAAAAGTTCCCATAAATGAGGTGCCAAAAATCGCTACGACCTTGAAAATGCTTATGAAATCATTTTAAAAAATATCTATAGCTGACAATTTACTGAAAATAGCTGATATTTAATGACCGTGAAGTGGCCTTCCAAATAGCATACTTTTTAATTTTAATAAATAAATAAATAAATTTGGTGGCACAACAGCTCGTGGAGAACCAAGGCCTAGTGACTTATAACTCTCAACCATTCCTGTATGCGTATTTTTGGCAGGAATGGAGGGGACCTAAAATTTTTTGCCGAGTCCGAAGGGCGAGTTGAGAAGCACTTATTCATGACAAGTATACTCGTGGAGGATTTGTCAGTTCCTCGCAAGAGGCAGTACCTCGGAAAAAACATTTCTGTTTTTAGGTGGCAGTGGCTGGGAATCGAACCCAGACCTTTGGCATGACAGTCCTACGCAATAATTTTAATAATTCATGGAAACAAATCTATGGGTGAATAATTACTGAAAATAGATGACCTTTTAGCACTATCTATAGAGACATTTCAGAAGGTATACATTTTTTACAATTTCCGATAAATGACCTTGCCTGACCTTGAGAAACGTTAAGCCTTAATTAAAATTTATCCAGAACAGAACAGACCAATTTCTAAGACTAATTGACCTTTTTTGACCAATAACTGACCAATTAGATGCCGTTTTAATTTTTCTTAATTTCCCATAAATGAGTTGCTATGGGTGCTAAGGGTCCAGAGACCTTTATAAACATGAAAAATATGGAAATCCCCCCCAATCACCTACAACTCCTGCGCACAAACTTATAGTTGGTGCGAATCATCGGATAGAAAATTTTGACATATCCCTACGTATCGAGGGCCCTTTATTCCAAATCTATCGTTGTTACAGAGATGCATTGTACATGATGTACATTGTACATTAGTCAAAGAGCCAACGACATAAAAAGTCAAGTCACATGGGTAGCATTGGAATTCACATAAAAAATATAGCCTTTGAGAAGTTGAACCAATAATCATTTGTCTACTTACCAAAATACGTGTCAAACAGGTGTAAAATTTGACGTAAATTTTGTACAAACATATTTATTTCACTGAATTTCGGTCGGAGGGAAAAAGTGTTCATGTAAGAAATATTAAACTTACAATTTTGAACAATTGTTGTCATAGCTTATAGGTCAGACTCTCTGCAGAGAGAAGAAAGCTTAAAACTTTCCAAAAACCACTTAGGTAAACACATACAGTGGTTCTTATAAGCCCATTCCAAGCAATGTCTAACTTTAGACACTTGTCCAACTCCAAAAAGTAATTTATAAACATTTTGCACCTTTGCTAACTTAGCCACTTAAATTTGTTGTCAAAATCTTTTTTTAAAGTAGACTCGTTCAACAAACAAGGAAGGCAAAAATTTCTAGTTTTCTAATTTTCCAAATTTAAAATGGATGGAAAGCTAGTTGAAAAGCCCACTTACATTCATTAATTCATTGAAAATGAACTAAAACAGGTATGTCACTGAATAAAGGAGGTCGTATTTGGACAACTGTTGGAATGCGATTATAAATACCGAGATGGCTAAACTATTTAGGCATTGACTAGCTACCTGCGCAACTGCCTAAGCGTGTTCTAAGAAAATCTAATAAATACGACTGATAATGTTTGAAAACTTCGTTGCTTCATCATCTCAGGGACTAACTGTAAATAGTTTGTCCCATGATAATAATTTTGTTCAAAATTGCAGGCAAAATATTTGTTGTATGCACACTTTTTCCCTCTGACTAATAAGTATTGAAATATATCGATGTACAAAATGTACGTCAAATTTTACACCTGATGTTCGACACTTGCTGAGGTAGGCATTCGGATACATTTTATTTACAAAAGAGATAAAAACGACTACGCAAGAATGATTTTTCAAAAACAAACTAATCTGCGATTTTCTCTAAAGCAGTAAAAAAAAATGTAAAATATAATTTGCCTTGAATATCTCGATAGCAAATATATACGATGCTCTTTCCTTCGACTCAATTTCATCATAGGAAACTAAAATTTAAAATTTGAATTTGTAAGAATTTGATTTAAAAAACTAATTTGTCGAATAAATTTTACGAGATTTCCTAACTTCTTCAAAATAAATTTAGTGACTTTCCTACCCACTTTTAGACCATCTTGTTATTATTTAATTGTTTTATAAGACTTTGAAAATAGAAATGTACAGTCCAGTTGGAACTTCGAGTAAATTTCTTAAATTGTTAAAAATACATTTTAGAAAACAATAAAAGTCTTGTCATCATTCACATGATTTTTATTTTCTAATGCAAAACTGCAAACTGATTTCCGAGATTTTGATATGTGATATTTTAAATTCCGAGATTTCAGTTGGTATTTGCAAGATTTTTTGGGGTAAAATATAAACACGAGATTGTCAAAAACGAGATTTTGTATTTGTATTTTACTAAAAGCAGGATATCCTTTGAATTGGAGAAATTTCGTTTTTCGAGTTTTTTTTTTGTTTAATTATGAGATTTTGTTATTCGAGATTTTGGTTTGCGAGATTTCATACTGCTCCAAAAATAAAATAAAATAAAAATTGTTGAAAAAAGTTCAAAGACTAGATTACCTCGAAAATAAGTATTGATTTCGACCCCGGATTAATTTTATCCCACACACAATGATGTGTTCAGCAAATAAGGTGATTTCTTGAATGGGTCACACACCCAGAATTTTTTGGTTAGCTTTAAATCATTTTAAAGTATAAATTCTATCAAAAGGCGATGAGAACCGTCACTTTAAGCTTATATGTAATTTCATGCATCCGGTGTTTTATTTTTTATAAAAATGTTTTCATTTTGTCTTTAAAATGAACATTCTATTTAAAATTCTTTCTCTCCTTTGGAATGCATTGGATAAATTTTTAAATTAAATCTGAAAAAAAATACAAAATAAACATTTCAACTTATCTCCGAGTTTCTTTAATATCAAAAAGAAAAGTAATAATAAAAAATGTCCATCTTCAATGCTGCCTTCAACACCCCTCAAAGCGATGTGCATTTTAAGTGAAACTCCTACACAGAATAAACAAAACAACAAAAAAAAATAACTATAGTCCTATCGTAACTCTAGTCCTGTGAGGATGAGAGTTTTAATTTATGGATAAAGTTATTGCTAATACAATGTTCTTCTATCCTTGGTGGTGCGTTACTGGCGAGGAGAAGGTAAGTAGGTTAGTGAGAAATGATGGGGCGAGACTAGCTGGTTTTTGGTGAATCTGATGAAATCAAGTCAAATCAACTGGGATCTATATCGTTAGGGACAAATGTACGCTATAAAACTAAACTACCACAAGGATAAGACACACCAAAGAGGATGAAAGTCTTAAATAACCAAATGAAATGTTTCACGGGACAGATTATCATCTAATACTGTTACAAGATAAACATTGCAACATAAAACAGCCAGATGGGATTTTTGCTGCTTTAAAATCAGAGTGTTGAAATATGAGAAGAAGATATATAAATAGAGTGTGGACGGATTTTAAATTTAATTTTGAGAGTAATGCGAAAATTTACATTTAAAATTCATTGTTAAAATCGATTTAAGATAAAAGTTTAATCAAGTTGGGTAGGGACTCTTAGCACTGACGGTGGTGGTTTTAATAGTATCCTTAAACATTATTTATTTTTTATTTAAAGACGTTTGGAGAATTTTGTAAAATAAAATTTATCCGGGTTGAAGGACCAAATTTTTTACTGTCATTAGACATTATTATTAAAAAAATTGAATGACGTGAGGATAAAACTAACTGAATATCTGCAAAAAGTTTTAAGACCTTGTAAATAATTTTAAAAGTGTCTTAATGGTGATATTCAAAGCAGTAATACTGAAAGAAAAGAATCAATGGAGAAATTAATTCCTTGGGTCGATTTTTAACTGAATATTATCACAAAAATGCCAACATTAATAGTTTCATAAGCTTTACTTTTTCTTCAAATAATCATTTCACTTCTGTTAAACTTCATAACTCGATAAAACATACAAGCTAAATTGTCACTCTTTTAAAGGTTTATCATCATAAATTTCTTAAATAAAAAAAAAAATATTTTTTTTTCAATACAAAAAAAAACACATCTCAACCATTTTTGCCGCAGTATTTGCTTGTCTTTTTTGTAGTATAAAAATCAATAAAAAAAACTCACACACATAAAACCCAATAAACGTCGCAAAACGAAAATAAACACTCATGCCCTACCCATTTCTATAAAATGTACGAATATTTATTCCAATTTCCTCTGCGGTATAATCGTAAATCTCTTCTCATGAATGTTGCAGAAGAATTCTAAACATTTCCTCAAAATCCCAACAAAACACATATCTACATTCCATTTCCATTTACGAATGCTCAAAAGAGTATTTTGTATGTAAGTCGAATAAGATGATATATGATTTTTGGTTTATAATAAATACCACTCCCAGTTCTATTTTTTTTTATCACAAAAATATATATAATCTTGTGATACGATG
This sequence comes from Dasysyrphus albostriatus, assembly GCA_946251815.1. Lineage (NCBI taxonomy): Eukaryota > Metazoa > Arthropoda > Insecta > Diptera > Syrphidae > Dasysyrphus > Dasysyrphus albostriatus. The sequence goes on from OX276336.1 coordinate 14,375,655, forward strand.
ATACAAAAACTTCCTCCTTAAATTTGTCAAAGAAAATGGAAGCCTAAGAAAAAATCCCTCATCCCTTCATCATAAATAATTTCACATTCTCACCTTTGTTTGATTTCATATTGAATTCAATTCAACACACACTTACTGGTTACAACGAAACCAATTTGGTCCTTCGAGCCGGATATCACCAATAAAATAAAACAGAATCACTTACGTCAATCAAAGGCTAGGGGCCTTGATATGTTCAATAAGAACTTCCACAATTTTACCTTGGATAAATATTTAAGTGGAATCAAATTTGTATGAGGATTTGAATTGCTTCTCCCTGAATGAATATCTTTTTTGATCTTATTTTGCAAGAATGCCGAGAGCAGAAAAAAAGTTTAAACATTAAAACGAATCGAATTGGCCTCTTCTTTCTGTGAAACCATCTATAAATCTCACTTGAAAGACTTACCTTCAGGGCATACTGCATACAATCTAAGGATGTCATTAAAAATTAGAAGCTCTCCTTTAACGTTTTTTCTGGCGTTCTTTCATCTCACTCTTTCAGAGTGGCAATGGCAATCAATGTTAATTCACCTAATAGAGAGTTGGTATGTTATGGCTGTGGGGTTGGTGGCTAATAGGGTGGTTTGTTGGTTGCTTGTAGAATTAAAGTTCATCCTTGTTTCTATTTCACTGTTACAATTTTTTTTTACTGATCTAAGTTGTTATAGAAGAAGAATCTCATTTTTGTTAGAAAAATTTATGGATACGTGCGTAGAATACATTTAACTAGCAGTTTGTGTGGTAAATTTGAAGAACTTATGCCACACAACTAAATCTCTAACAAGGACTTCGACATTTAGCACAGCCAAAGCAGCAGCAACAGAATATAGAAGAGAAATGAATACTATATACGCATCATCGCAAGTCGCAACCATTCTAGATTCTTATTAATGCCCCATTCGGTCTGGTTAAAGTTTGCTGAACTAATACACACATCACATTATATACGAGTGAGTCTGGAGTACACATCTACTAGATAAATTATTTGAATTCATGAAACGTTCCATGAAATTCCATAAGTTTAGTGAAGTATGAGATTGTGAATTTGTGGCAATAAAAACCCCTGATTTGCGGTACCAAGTACCTTATACCTATTATATACCCAACAGGCGAAATCACATTAAAGGATGCTTATAAGTGTAGGTATATACCTAATATTGGTTGGATGTGGTTTGTGTCCTTGAGATAATCTTATTTATTAAATAAAAATAAAGTTTTCCTCTCGGTGATAAAATTTCTATAGAAATATAGGCTTGAGTATCCTCCCATCTACCCCTTTTCATTCTTATATTGATATCTTCAACTTTACCCTTGTTATTAAATAATGAATTTGGCATATCCTTTTTACTTTTTAATATGGTCGTCGTTTTGTTGTGAAAGTTACCGATATTAACATTTGGGTCCTTTCCTTCGTCAAAACGAGTCTTTGATTTATGATCCTTAAAAAGGACTTTTTCGTTTTTTTTTTTTTGGTTGTTTAAATAACTTTTATTGGTACACCTTTCGTAAAGGACATAATTTTTTTTTTTGCGATAGGTTGGGCAAATTGATTTTAAAATTTTATCGCTTCATGATTGCAGCAGAGACATTTTAAATTAATAATGGTTGAAGGGGTATAATAAATTGTTATAAATCATAATGAATTTTTTTTTTTCTTTAGTAATGAGCTAACATTTTTTGTCTTCGTCCTTGTGGTGTTATTTACTCTTAACTGGTTAAGGCATAATTTTTGCTTGTTTTTTTTTTTAGAACGGTTGTAATTTTTCATTCTCTCAGTAAAAGCCAGGGGGTTGAAAATATATCCTTTGAAATATAAGGTAAGCATTAAAAACTGCCAAGGGTGTTTACTATACGTAAGCTTATTTGTAAGATATTTTTTTTTTTTAATATTTTCGATTATATCCACCACGTATATATCTACATATACGAGTATATGCGTATTTATGATGCTTATCTATTCATTTTCATTTTCTTTACATATTAAAATCGATTAAAATTTAAACACACTGTTCTTTTTACACAAGGAGAATTTTATAGATGAAGGCAATTTACGAAGATGAACATCAGAGTGGTGGGTGAAATTGTGGTTCTTATTTATGTATGAAATATAAATTAAGAGAATGAGGTTTTATTATAGTAATTGGATAATTTACTTTCAGCCATTAAACAATTACCATAAATGTAATCAGTTCTATAGCTAGTGAACTTAATTTTTATTAATTGCAATTGTTAAATTGAACATAATAGTAAAGATTTCTTTTAAGATGGCTCTATCGCAAATGAGAGAATGTTTTAAAGAGAAATTATAATCACCCATATCTTCTGCCATATCGCCATACTTGTACCATACATAACTTTGTTCTAGGTTTATACAACGTTTTCATCAGGCCAAATGAAGTAATTTCATACGAATTTATATTTAAAAATGAGATAATTTCAACCAAATTTGCACGAAATAAGGTTGGAAATTAAGTCAAATCCTATTGAATAGATCCAATTTGCCAAAGAGCTCTGAAAAGGTTTTCTATGAAAATGTTATAGCTCAATGGAAGTAGAAAGAAAAAATTGACAACAAAAAGCAATTAACAGCCAATTGAAACTCAAAAATTAAATGAGCTAATTACCAAAATACAAATGGAAATACTGTTTCTGTGATTTGCGAAATAACCTCATTTCGGCTCTAATGAAAACGGAGCATTATTTTTACTTAAGTGGAATTTGGAAGAATTTAAAAAGGAGTACCTCAATAATTTTGGCTATTTTCAATTTTCTCAAAAACGATAAATCTTTTGATTCAAAACAGTTTTGTATGGCCTTTAGTTCTACAAATTGGCGTTTCGTCCGGTTTATTCACTTGGACTCATCAGTGACATACTTAGGGCCCCTCTCATACGCAATTTGTATTGAATTCAGTTTAACTTACATTCTTTGAATTCTTTGACAAACTTTTAAACAAAGGGTTTTTAGTGTTTGACTATATGAACTGATTAGAGTCTAAAATACTAAAAACTAACATTTTATACAAAAATTATGATATCTACAAATTGTTTAAAATTTAGAAACCAAAAATGATGTATTTTTAAAATAAAGATTAAAAGATTGTTTAAGATTTTGTTCATTATGACCTTCTGGTGACCTCGGACTTTATTTGTATGTAATAATTATGTTTTCTGATTTCATAAGATATTGTTTTGATTATTTACAAACACTCAAAACTCTCTAAAAATGTATATAATGTTCAATGGAAAAATTAATCGTTCTATGTAAAAGCAAGTCTTGGATTTGTGCAAAAACAATTCGAGACAACAATCAAACATGACATTGCGATGATAGAGAACACAAGAAAAAGGTGGCAAAATTCTGTCAATCTGTTCAGCTACAGCCCAAACGGCTGGATCAATTTTCTAAATCTTGGTATAAAGTGGTTTTTAAAACTAAAACTAACGGCACCTGCCATACAATTTTTTTTAAGCAATTTTACAAGATCTTATTTTTCTCAAAACCGGCTCAACAATTTTTCTTTATAAAAATTCAATACATTTTGTTTAGTAAAAGCTATTTTTGGATGGGAAGCCATTTAAAAAAAAAAAAAATGGTTATTAATGGAACCTCTCAAAGAACAATTTCGATTTTCTTCAAAGCGCTTGTTTTCAATATTTTTTTTAGACAGAAGATTCTAAGCAATTTTCTTACTAAAATTTTCAAAAAAAAATATTTCTAGGCTTTTTAAGAAACCTTAAATTTTTTTTTTATTTTTAAATCAAATATTATGAAAATTTCGATTTTTATGAAACTCGGTATGTAAATGTTTTTTTTTTGACTTTGTGAAGTGTTTTAAGATAAAAATGTACTTATATGAAAAAATAACAGTATCTTCCATACAAATGTTAAAAACCGTTAAGAAAAATATTTTTTTCTTAAAAATGGCCGTTATGATTTTTATTTAACCTTCTTGTATGCTTAAATTAGTGCGGTATACTACCAAAAATTATAAAAAAATTTTTCTCATAGAAAGTTTTTTTTAAATTTTGAATTTGAAATTAAGATTATTTTTCCTATATACATATTTCATATAAGATTAAAAAATAGCGCGTATAAAAATTTTTCAAAAATGTTTGTTTTAATTTATAAAAAAAAGATTATTTTTTTTTGAAAATTTGATATCTTTAAAACGGGTTTACAATTTTTTTTTGAAATTTTATTTTTATATGCACATAAGTAAATACTCATAAAAATACATTTAAATCGTTCTTTTGATTATATAAGCAACACGTTAAATAACTTTAAGCTTTAGTTTACTAATAGTTCTTGTCTTAACTTCACTTTTAAAAAGTGTTGCCAAAGTGGCAACACTGTCAAAAGAACAAGAAAAGGGTTGCCACTTGATTCATACATTGGCCTATAAATCGAGAACCAGAGGTCGGACGATGACCAGAGAACTCTCGTTGGATTCAGTACCCTTGTAACCATAGGCACATTAATAATTTTCTCCCTCCCCTCTCCGTGCATGAAGAGGATGGAAAAAAGCCGTTTGGGAAGCGAAAATAAGAAGCCAAAAAAAGTAAAAAAAAAAAATTTATTATAAAAATTTAAAGATTGATGTCGAAGCAGGATTTAACCATCTACTACATTGTATCTAAAGAAAAACCTATTTTGGTTTTATAAAAAGTCACTTTCAAAGTGCTGGGGAGGGGAATATGAAAGTTAAACAAACTAAAATAAAATCAATAATCTTGGTATAATCAAAAAATACGACACCATGATTAAAGGGTGTTTTTTAATGCCCAAATTTATTAAATCTAAAAAAAAAGTTATTGTCTCAAATCTCAAAAAAGTTATTGTCTTTTTCATGAATGATGATTCAATTTTGAGTGAAACAAGTAAAATTTTACCAAATTTCAACTGTATATAGTGATGAAACATGGTCCAAATATTTGATTTGTCATAAGTAATAAGAATCAAGAAAGTCTACAAAAATATTTGTAGTGAAAGGGTTTTTTTCTCAATGAAATATAAATATTTTGAACTACTACTATGAAACCACTCCCAAAACTAGTACGCAGATGAAAGTTGGTAAAAAATCGTTATTTGTCTATTTACAATATAAAATCAGAAGTGTTACTTTGACAAGCTATAACTTCAAGATAAATAAATCTACAGAGCTCGTTAATACGAGTAACTCAAAAATAACATAAGCTACATTTTGTACTTTGCCATTTTTTCAAAAGAACTTATAGTTTTCGTGGAATTAGGTAAGAACTGAATTTAACCCCTTAAAACCCCCCTATAAATTAAGCCCCGGCCCAAATTTACGGATCTTTTAAGATGTCAAAACAAAACTCTCAACTAAAATTCACCTTTGTTGGAATTTTGCGTAATTTTGCCATTTTTTGTCTAATTTGCCTGGGCTATAAAGACATCAAGATGAAATCTTATTTATTATTAAGCTCAGGGCTGGCCCAGGTTTAACTAGCGCCCAGTTCAAGTTTCATCTTAAGGGTTATCGGTGGAAGATGTCATATGTATCTCAAAGAGGCGAACGAGGTATCCCAAAGGGATTACCAAAATCATGTACTGTGCAGAGATTTTGTGATATATTTGTTTTTACTGTGATGGGTGTTAATAGGAAGGTATGCATCGACTTACTTATACTTTTTTTAAGTAGATATAAAAGTTACGTGTGGTTTTCAAGAGAAATAAAACGAATATATAAATTAATGTTAAGGCCAATAGTTTACCTTTATTATAAGGGTTTGCCATTGTGTTTGTGTTTATCAAATGATTTCGGGCAAGTGGCTGCCGCGGCTGGCTCGAATAAATTCCAGTCAAGAGGCCCAATTCAACTACTTTTTGCAGTAATTGACGCCGTATCTCAACAATAACGCGCCGAATATTCTCTTCAAAGGCGTAAATTGTCTCGGGCTTATCTGCGTAGACAAGTGACTACTTATAACCCGACAAAAAATAGTTCAATGGTGTAAGTCGCATGATCTTCGAGGCAATGCCACGGACCCATGACGCGAGATAATACGCTCACCAAAAGTTTCCTTCAGTAAATTGATTGTTTTGCCATGCGTCGCGTGAACCAAACCATTATTTTGGTAATAAATTTGCACGATTTGCAAACGTTGTTCAGAAGTAAGTCTATTCATTATGAAATGGCAAACCAAACTGAAGATACACCCATTGATAGCTCTCAAAAAGACCAACACCGAAAAAAGTATTGCCAGATTGAAAACCACAAGTCTTAAAAACACCCTTTATATTAATGTAAGTTCAGAATCAATATTGGAGTAAGCTATTAAAAAGAAATGAAAATTAAAAAATAGGGGATTTTTTAAAACTTGCTTAAAGTGCCCATTAGGCTTAGCGCCCTGCGCATTTGCACCACTTGCATATGTATAGCCTGTCCGGCCCTGATTAATCTTCTACATAGTCATAATGTTAGATTTGAATTTTTTTTGATACGAAATCAATACATACAAAAATTGTACATACATCCACATGAACCTTATTGCATTAATTATAAATGGCATACGCACTGGTTTAAAAAAATTGGTTTATAAAAATAACTAAAAAAGCAAAGTTGTCTGTACCAAAAGCTTAACATGTACAAAATAAATCTTTCTTAGAATTAACAACTATTTTTATATAATAACAACAATAATTATACCTCAGAAGAACTTTTAAGTTAATGATAAAAAAAAAAATTTTTTATGATTTTAATTAGATTAGTATTGAAACATTTTTCTTTGAATGAATATATTTTTTGATGCCATAATTCTATCATCCATCATTTATATCAAAATATATGTACAGTACATGTTAAAAAATCCTACAAGCAATTCCGAATTTCAAAGCCATGTTAATTTTGAAACTCCTATAATTCAAAGCCCATAATCCATTATCAGCCACGAGCAATTACAATTTTGTAAATCTTTGAATCAACTTATCTTAATTAACTCCATTCTTAAGATAACAAACAAGCTTATTATTTGAAATTAATTGCTCTTTCCCATATAATAATATGTAAAAAGGCTACGTAAACGCAAACAAAATTACTCCCAACAGACCTATTTTTATTAGGGGAAAATGTCGTTCCTTACCATGTTAGAATATTATCTGTTGGTATTTTCACGGCGCATTTCGTATCGCAAACAAAATAATTAATATCATTGTCATGCAAACAATCAGCCTGTCACACCCAATTTCAAGTAAAATTCACAACCAATTTCTAACATTTCTCTAATTTGAAAATTATTATGGTTGAATAAATCGCGTACGGTAACAAAACATTATCCAACTTATGGTGTGGTTGTAGTTGGATCAAGTTCAAAGCAGACTTTGACCTTAAGTTCTGGGTAAGCGATTCCTTTTAGTGTTTTTCTGCTTAATTCTGATACTCAGCCAAAAAACGAAGATGTTTGCGTGTTAAAATTGGATCCACGTGTCAAGGTCATAAGTTCAAAATTGTACATTAGCCTCAAAAACTAGGTTAATGCCATTATATTGTGAACATAACATGGCCTAGTCTCGATCTCGACTCCCGGCATTCAAACAACAAATACCTATAGACTATAGAGGCTAAGGCTATGTATATACCCAAAATAATCGATTAACTTTAATTTATGGAAACATATCCTTTCTTTCGAAGGAGCCTCATTTTCGAGGCCTTTTGTGTGTGGGTAAGGTATAAAGGATCTAGGTTATAAGGAAAAAAAAAAGTTTAAATCGAATTGAATATACAGACGTTTTTTTTTATTTTTTAATTTTTTGTTGGGGTGAACTTTTATAGCCTTAAAAGCCGTACCTCTAGGAAGGTGAGCAAATAAATAAGAAAAGAAGATTAAAATCAAGATGTTTCCCTCTACGGCATTTATTTTTTTTTTTTATTGAATGGCCTTTATGAAAGTATGCGAAGGCATTTTTTTGTTAATGTTCTTATTTTTATTTTTTGCAAAAAAAATTATAAGTACGTAGATATAAAAAATTCAGGACTTTGGGTAAATTTAAGGACTTCTTAGGCGAAATCATGCTCTTTTATTCGATGAAAAGCTTTGAGAAAAATAAAACACAAGAGGAGTACCTATCAAGCGATTAAGAATATACGATTATTATTAAGAATGGTTATTTATGTGAAAAACGTGCAAGAAGACATTAAATAAATTGCTTAAATGCTTCATCGGATGAGAAGTAGATTAGATACATATTTTTCAAAATTGAAAACCTGAAGGTGATTATTTTTTGTTTCAAGAACACATTTCGTATACTTTACGCATAATATGCATACCTACACATACATATATCAAAAACTTTTGGATTTTTGTGGAAATAAACAGTCCCTTTTTAATATTAGGCACCTATATAGTCAAAGTTTCAGGAGCATTTTTTTTACTTACACATCTTTAGGAACAAAACGACTGAAACGATTTGGATAAGAATTTTTAATGTGTTTTTGAACGTATAGTCTACCTTTTTAATACCGTAAAGTGATATGTGTCCCGTTTTTGTTTCCATCAATAGGTATTTGTCTAGCCTTAACGAAATTGTTTAAGAACTATTTGTATGTAGGTAGTTCTCTTAAGGATGAATTTCCATATTAGTTTTAACTCACATGTAACAAAAAATTTCCCTATAAAGGCCTGAATTTTTAAAATTTTCTTAAAGACGTGGCCCTTAATTGTATAGACCGAGTGTCCAGCGTATAGATTTTGAATGTTAAAAATAACAAACAAAGTAGTTTAGGAGTTAGGATAACTTGAGTTAAAATTATTCAAGAGATAAAGGTTTTGCAATCCATAACCGAAGCTTAACTGATTATAAAGTGTATCAAGCATATGACAAGGTGAGGCAAGAAGGCCTCAAATTAAAATTAGGACAAGTTTTACCTGAAGGACTTTATAAGATTCTTAACGGATATCTAAATAACAGACTTTTTCGTGTAAGACACGGAAATGATTATTCTTACTTCAAAGAAATAATGGCTGGGGTACCACGAGGAAGTGTATTAGGTATAGTTCTGTACATTTTATTTACACGCGATATACCTCAAATAGAATATAATATCGTTGCCACGTTTGCTTATGATACTGCAATACTAGCAGTATGCAAAACGATTAACAAAGCTACAATTAAATTACAAAATGCTCTTAATAATGTCAATTAGTGGACAAAAACATGGCGGAATAAGCAGGAACTTTCACTGGAAAGAAATCTGCAACACATTACTTAACTTCGTTAAAAATAATTGTAGATTAGTTACAATTTAGTTGCAATCGGGAAGTGGAGTTGGGTTCAGCTTAGTAAGAATCTCACAAACCTATGAGCACGTGTTTTTTGGTCCTCATACAGCCTGATATGCAGGTTTTGCACCTACCCACGGGTAAATAAATTAAAAAATCAAAAAAAAAGTGTCTCGACGACAGAAAATATGAACGTTACTTCGAGAGGATTCATTTAAGGTGAAATTGGTTTTCACCTCTCGCTCTATAATGCTTGTGTGATCATATATCACGGAACCTGAGACCGCTTAAATGTGTTGTTCCCCTGTGAAAAACAATTTTTTAAAAGTGCCAGTTTGAGTCAAATTATACGCCCGTGGAAATTATCCAGGAAGATGTCAAAATTAATTTTTGCTTAACACAATAACTTTGAAATTGAATCCATATTTTGTTTTCTATGCACTGTTTAACCAAATAGTAGTACCTCGTGTCGTGACATAATGGTTAGTGCGTTGGACTAACATGCCGAAGGTCTGAGTTCGGTTCCCAGCCGCTGCAACATACAACCAGAAATGTTTTTTCCTTGGTATTGCCTCGTGTGAGGAACTGACAAATCCTTTAAGTGTATACTTGATATGAAAACGTGCTTCCTATCCAGCCATTTGGACTCGGCGAAAAATTGTAGGTCCCAACTACAGCCAACTACACGCATGCAAAATTGAGAGTTGTACGTCGCTAAGCCCTGATGGCTCTCCACGAAATGTTGCGCCACCAAAACCCCGAAGACAAAATCACGAATCGATACAAAATGAGAATCCCAAATGCCATAATCCTATATGTTCATGAATTTGGCATTCGGGACTTTGAATTTTTTTGGATTTGATATTAGTAATTTTGTTCTCTACTCGACTCCTGATTTTGGCTTTCAGGACTTTGTCCATTTCGGAGTTTTGCATTCGAGATTTTGGGTATTCTTTACTTTAGTGCTTAGTGACAAAATTTCTTGAAATATAACAAGAAAAGAGAAGTGTTGCAACACTTCTATTTTCGTTGGTCCTTTCCGCTCTCTACTCCATATAATTGTTTTAAATTCGAGAATATAACTTTATATCCTCTACGCATCTTCTAAATTTCTTCGAAAATATTTTAGTCATATTCTGGTCAATAGTCTCTGCAAAAGTTTGACCGATCAGCAGTTTTATGAATGTTTTCAAAAAATCTATGAATCGGAAGCGATCCTTTTAAGAGCCGCGATGAGATCTGTTTCTGCATAGGTACATTTTTCGAAAAAAAACTCACTTTTCGAGAAATAAAGGAAAAATAAAGTTTTCGACATTTTTTGATGATTTCTCATATTTGCCGAGAAAGACAGTTGCTGGACAGCTTCCGATTTGGGTTCAGCAACTTCAAAAACATGAAAAAAAACACTGAAAATAATTACGCCAGAACTTACCACTTCAAACTACCATTTGATTAGACTAAAAGAGTACACATATTTTGAAGACAACTCACTCGTATTATTTTTAATACCAAAAAAAGTAATAAGCCATTGGGGATTTTGGCATTTGGCATTTTGTCATTAGGAATTCTGTCATTCGGTATTCTAGTACATTCCTTATTTTAGCCCTAGGGGATTTAGTCCCTTTGAGATTTTGCCCATCCGGGATTTTGGCTTTCGGGATTTTTTGGGATTTTGGCTTTTGGGATTTCCAACTCAATCCAAAGAAAAACCGCCATTAAATATATAAATATTTTGCGCTGGATAACTTTTAACTCCCATAGAACGTTTTTTTGAATTCTCTCATTATTAGCTTGGATTGAAATGTAAAAAAAAAACAAAAAGTTGAAATATTTTTTGCGTATATATATTTTTTTTTCGAAAAATATTAACCGAGGCAATAGGCATGTTCAGTAAAATAAGACCTCAAGGCACTCAGCAATCTCAGTCTCGTGAACAGGATGCCTCCGAAAAATTTCTGTCAAATTACAAAGTAAAGAAAATATTGGATTCGCTTGCTCACTATTTGAAGGATACAATTTTTCATTCACGCCTGAACACGCCAAATATCTATATCTATGCCATAACTGTCAAACCTAGAATTTTAAATGCCAACACGTACATATCAGTAACGTGAACCTAGACAATTTTGAATGTATTTTGTGTTCAGTCGAAAGTGTAAAATAATTTCCCTAAAAATGTATCTAATCTGATTACTTTATATTTCTACTAGGCTTTAATGCCTTAATCTTTTATGCATAAAACCACACGAGCAAGTTTTTGTAATCAATTCGTGAATTTTTTTTATTGGTTAGTTAATTTCTTTTCGTGTACCCTTTTTTGTTCTTTTTCTTGTTACGAATAGAAAATTCTTCAATTGTGTTTCTAGCATACGACACAGCAATAACAATAAATTTATCTTATCTTATCAGTACTTACATAATAAACATTGATCATAGTTTACTCTAGTAGATTGTATTTTTTTGTCCAAAGGATTGCTTCATTAATCAAAGCAACATTCCAATTTTGCTTGACTTTTAATCAGTAATGGCCTTGAAGAAAATGTATTTCTTCAAAGGCTTTTGTTAAAATAAGATCTGCAATAAACTGAGGGACTTTATTATACTAATTAACGGAAGCTCAATTCATTCAATTGCTTCAATTGCAATCACAGTGATATAGATACGACAATGAGTCAATCAGAAAGGACCTTAGAAGAACAAATTCTTAGCTAAAAGGAATTGAATGGCCTTTCTTCGAAAATTTCTTGATAATACTGCCTCTCTATTATTATCGCTGAGTTTTTCCACATCGATGCAATTTAAGCTAAGTGCTCCAATGGAACCAGAATACAAGGGCAATATTAAAACCTATTCAATGAAACATTTCCTCAGCTTAGTGCGGTCATGGCTCGGTGATGGCTATTTTCTTTCTTTTTTTTTCATCCCAAAAGGGACATCTCAGTTTTCAGTTTTGGTTTTTTTTTTTACTTTGGCGACGAGATGCCAGATCATGAAAGACTTTTATCAAGCGAAACAAACAATGATAGGATGGCAAGTTGGTATAGAAGGTGGGGGAGGCTTTGAAAAAAAAAGTTAAATTCATTTTTGTTCAGCAATGGAGTTATCCTTCTTCAAGGAGCTATTTCATAGCCTTGGCTTTGGAAATTTAATACAATTCTGTGAGATGATGATTTTGATGTTGATGGTGGTTGTGTGACGTGTGGGGGGGTGAGGGTAGGGGTGGACGTGCTTTAGACGAAGCGACAACACCGAACAAATAAGAATAAAAGACAAGGTATTTGTTTTTTATTTGCAAATTTTGTTTTACATTCTTTTTATGAGGTTTCACCAAGCTGTCACTTCTTTTTGTTCACAAAGTTTTTTTTATGCATAGACATTCATATTTAATTTTGTGTCTGTGTATATTTCAACAAAAGACAAAAATATTGTCTCTCAGTTTTTACAAATTTTGTGTTCTATTTTACTTGACTTTAAAGGTTTACATCTACATACACATATTCATATATACGAAACTTTTGTAGCTGAAATAGATCATTTTTCTTACGTGGATTTGTGCAAAAGAAGGCATTCCAAAAATAATGTATACTCTGAGAATTATGCAAAATAAAATAAATTTTAAACATAAAATAAATACAATTTTGTGATTCAATTTGAGATTTTAGGCACATTAATTCCAGGTGGCAAAATTGATGTGAGAAATAAGTTCACACTCACAAACATGATTGTATTTTATATTATTTACTCTGATTAGGAGATTGGATTACCAACTTTGCTTTACGCAAGAAGAATTTTATTCGATTTGTGTTTTTTTTTTATTTTTTAACAAAATTTTATTTTTCAAATGAAATTCAACTTTGGGGTTCTTAAAAGAAGCTAACACATAACTGATTAGATAATTGGATTGCTCGTTCTGTGCTTTCATTTTTATGATTATGGCGAAAAATTGATTTAAGAAAAAAAAAATCTAGCAGAAAATAGAAAATGTTGGGAGTGCCTAGTCAAAATAAGTGTATTTTGGTTTAAAAATAAGGTGTATTGTATATTTGTACGTTGTACGTTGTGATATCACGTACAAAATAGGGTACGTTTTTCAGCATTTGGTGGGGGAGGATAAAATCTTTAATCTTTAATAGAACATAGAACTAATTATATACAGGGAACCTGCCATAGAACGGTTTGTTTCTTGTTTCAATTTTCCTTAAGCGACTAAACTGATTTATAAAAAAATTAAGATAAGGCTCCTTTAAATTTTTCATATAATATGGAATGTCAAAACTTTGAAAAAAAAACAAATTTTATTTTTTTAATAATATTTTTTTTTTAATACAAAATGACTGTTTTTTTCCAATTTTCATTACAATCATCCTTGAGGTTTCCGAAATAAAAGTTCTCACAATGTTCTTATTTGATATGATGGACTTAAGAACTGTGATTCTTTATCTGTCGCACTTGGGGCTCGTTAAGACATAGTGACCTGCGCATTTAAAAATTAGTTTCCAATCCGGAATATAGCCCAACGGCGCTATATTGAAGTGATTTCGGAAAGTAACCGGGTAATGTTAAGTCCTGTCGAATATACTAAAAATGGAACGCTTGTAATCTCACCTTATCATTTGACATTGCCTTTTATATTGTTATTTATTATATTTTGTTGATAATTGATAATTGTATAGCATTCGCAAATTAAATTAACCAAATAGCAAAAAGATTTAACCTAAACACAATTAGGTTTCATCCAACCGAAAATAGGTTTAACTTAAACGCAAATCAGTTAAGCCCAAACGCAAATTGATTTAACCCAAACACAAATAAGTTTAACCCAAATGCAACCTTAACGCAAATAAGTTCACCCACCCATATATAAAGCGAGAAAGAAAAGTGGCATTCATAGCAGCAATTAGAAGTGCAGGAATATAGTCCACTATAGGATTTTAACCAATTCCACATGTAATTCCAACAAGTTTTGCCCTTTTCTTCAAGAACTTGTAGAAAAACTCCCCTCCTCCGCTACTCTCCAACGCCAAGGAACAGTTTGTTCACATTGGGTTTAATCTGTAATGAGTTTTTCAAAGCCTTTGGTTAAATGGAGTTATTCAACCAATATCGGCTGATTATCGATTTTTATATAGATAATAACTCAAACTATGGATTCATTGAATAAATTTGTTTACAAGCTCAGTTGCAGATTTAATAATCTCTACAATTATTGATTGAAAATGATATGTGTGAACAAACCGGCCCTAAACATTATAAAAAATTCTTTTCAAAAATGAAGGCAAGTTTTTATAAGCAGGGGACATATTATCTCCTCTATTCTACTGAGCAGAGAGTAGTTGCGATTGCTCTTCTCTCTAACTGCTCTCACTGCTCAGTGATGAACGTGAAATCAAAATGAAAAATGGACTAGCCAGTCACAGGCAAAAAACACACTTTTCATACAAAGAAGTGTTACGTGTACAAAATTTATCATTCTACATTCATTTCTATTTTAACCTTTTTCTGTTCTGCTGTCGAAAAAAGAAACTAAGCGAACACTCAAGGTATCCGAGAGAAATAAAAAAATTGTGAACAATTTATTTATTGTCTCTGCTCTTAAAGCTTCAATAGGCAGTAGCGATCACGTGAGTAGTGATCAGATGAGCAGCGATCAGATGAGCAGTGGATTACCATAGGTTCTCCAGCTTTTAATCTGCTCAATGCTTTTTTGACCAAAATGCTCATCATAATCATATGCAATGAAATGATGAAGCGAAATATATTCTGAAAATCTGAACAGAGAGCAGGTTGAAATAGCTTTATGTGCTTTAGTGAAGTGATTCATGGATGATGAAATGTCAGATTTTTAGAGGTTTTCTTAATACATCGACATCGTAGCCATTCTTCAATGGAATTTGACAGTTCATGACTTGACAGATGGACTACAAACTATATGTAAGGGAAAAAAAATATTTTGTTCCAAATGTCACCCAAAGGCTCTAAAATAGCATATTTCCTGTACATAAAATTAATTCTGAAAGATTTTGATTTTTCAGAGTAAAAATTCAGATTTTTCAGACATTTCTTAATTCATCAAGATCGCAGCCATTCGTTTCAAATGTCACCCTAATACCCTAAAATTGCATTTCTCTGGTACATAAAATTAATTCTGAAAAATTTTGATTTTTTAGTGCAAATTTTTTCTTAAATCTGGGATTCTTGGAAACAGCTCCAATAATTTTGTAACAGCATTGTTTTCCCGCTATGATATTTTGTCACAGTATTTATGTTTCGGATAACTGATTGGGATTTTACTTAGACGTTATGAAACAAGCTCTTTAAAATTTTTAAGAGAGTACAAAATTTCATATAAATACAAATAATTTTTGTTTAAATCTTAAAAACACCAAGCGAGTTCAACTCAAGATCAAGAACATATAACCAAGTCGTGTATTTTATTTTTGTTTGTGACTGAGAACAGATCAAAAACAGACTGGACCGATACTGATACCGAGACGAGACTTTGTTATAGGAGGCCAAACGAGACTGATTTATCGATACCGAGACAATACTGAAATTTTTCGATTTTGACGATAACGAGACAAACAAAAGCTTGACTATTGAGTATTGTTCATTTAGGGCTGGCCACGATACCAATGCAAACAACATTTTGGTAAGTATCGCCTTGATAACGTCGGAAGTGAAAAATGTCAGTATTGTCTCAGAATCGGTCTCGTATAACTCTGTCTCGTTTGGTCTCGTGTAACAAAGTCTTGGCTGGGTATCGTCTCGGTATAGTTTCGGATGCCTTGGAGCTTGTATTGTCTCAGTAACGCTTCGTTTTCCGATAACTATACCAAACAATGCCGAAACTTTTCTGGTATTGAGGCCCATAAAAGTTAAAATTTGTTCAACTCTTGCAGTTGCAACTGCATAGCATTTTGACATCTAATCCATTCTGTTCAAACAGTAAATTGTATTCAAAATATTCATATTATGTTGTTCTCTTTTAATAGAAGTTCCACTTCAACTAACTTAACTTGCGATTGTGATCAAAAAATAAAATGCACACATAATCACTACTGACTGACACCCAATTTTTCCCGGGAACAATTCAAGCAAACTAAAGGATTCTTCTGGATGTGCCAATCGAACTTCTTGTTTGAAATTAAAATCGATAGATGATAAACCGAATGCATGTTGTATACACCATCATGTACATACATTATTTGTGCATGAAGTTTAATCCTGACAAACCGACCCTCACGTAAACTCAATTCCATTTTGTGTTTGACCAATGAACTGCTAGCCATTCTGCCTTTATAGTTTCCTTTCGTATACCATGGTAAAGTGCAATGGCACTTTACAAATTGACCAAATCATTTATTCAAAGTGATTGTATGTACATATGAATTAGTGTGTGAGCTGTCAATGTCAAATACAGAAAGAGTAGGTACAGGATTAGTCAATGAAAATACGTTTCACGTCTGTTTCGAATGTACATCGTTTTACTTTGAACTCACTTTGATATTGTGATGATAATGAAGTGGTTGTGGGTGGATGTTTAAGTACATTTGTATGTAGAGTGTACCTACATACTTAATAATTATCGTCGTGTCCTTAATAATACATTATTTGCTGTCTGGAAGAAGGTTGTGTTGATATTACTTAAGGAACCGTTATTAATTTGGTGCTATAAATGGAACTTGACGTATAATGTTCATTGGTACATGGGTTATTTGTTTGCTTTGATACTATGATAATTGAATTGATTGAATTTATCAAACCTCACTTCAGTTATCATTTGTCAAAATGTGATGACGTTAGTGAATTTGTAGAAGTTCTAAGTACAGTCAATTGTGGAAAGTATTGTTTTGCTCGGATTAAGGCCACTTTACACGATAATAGAAGTAATATGACCTGTCGTTAAATTTTCGGTTTGCTTTCTCCTATGACCTGCGTTTTCAAGACAAGTAGTCATACGGTTATCATTTTTTATGTTTACACGTCTTTACTTCGCATTTGATTTTCTCTATGGTTATCTGTCAAAGCCAAAGAAAAAGAAAAAAAAACTCAAAAACAAATAAATTTTTGTAAAGCAAAATAACTTTTTTGGAATTATTTAAGATTCTAATTTTATGTAGAAATATTGCTTTTTTCAATACTCTAAATTCACTCTTTTCCATGAAAACAATAATTCCCGTTTGACAAATGGAATTAGCTGCAGTTCTTATGTCAAAAAAGTCATATGCTTTTTGGTTTTGAGAAGTCATGAGATGTATGAGTGTGTTAGGACGACAGTGTATGATTTTTTTGACAGCTCATATGAGAAGTCATATAACTTCTATAATCGTGTAAAGTGGCCTTTAGTTGATCTTGATTTGTTTTTTTTTTTTTCAATTTAAACGGGAGTGGGGAGACTTAAAACTGGGTATATTTTCTACAAGTGAATATTTTGACAATCCACCCATTAATAGATCTTTGAAGCTCCCACAATTTTGAAGTGTTTTTCAAACCGAAGTGCTTGCAGTGTGCGTAGAACGTAACGCACTTCAATTGGAATACTTTCACCTAGTGCGTATTGCCGTATTGCTCAACTCTGTTTTGTAATGCATTTTGCTGTACTGTACTGTACTGTATTGTCCTTTTGTATTGTTTTTTGGAAGTATTTTGTTCACAATTAAATGTTTCGAACAATAATTAATAGCGACGACAACACTCCATTTTCATTTAGTTCATTAGTTTTTTTTTGTTAAGCTGACTAAAAAGTGCGATTTTGGTGATTTTGTCAAACTCTCCCTAACTGCTCTGAAGTATTCCTTTTCAGGAATTTTTTTCTGATAAAATTGTTGTATCATTCAAGGATTCCGAAACATCCTGTACAACAATTTGCATTAAAATTACTATTTTTATAATTTTGGAAATTTACTTCAAGACTTCAAGCTTAAAAAAAAAATTGAAGAAGTATCTGTATGCGTTCAAATGTTATGATTTTTGTAACAAAAACAGCCATTTCGGACACACAGTGCATCAGGTAGTCAAAAACTTAAACAAAGAAAACGAAAATATCTCCTATTGCTTTTATCCCAAAATTATGCAGAATTTGTTTGGAGTGTATCGCTCTGATCGTTTATAAAACGACAACACTGTTTGCGAGGCTGCAAAATATCTTTTTATATATGAATTGATGAACAAAAATATTAAGATCTTCATAGATAGCCAGGCGGCAAATCAAAACTATTTCGTCAATTGTCACGAAATCAAAACTGGTTGATCGCTATCGCCCATAGTGAGTTAAGGTTCATTGGCGAAACAAATTCAATCAACTCTCGATGGGTCCTGGGTCACTGTGAAATTTATGGTTATGAAATGGCGGATGAACTGGCCAAAAACGGACTTGAATCAAGGCAAATTGTACCTTTCGTTCCTACTTATACCACTGGAACAGGGAAAAAAAATCAATCCACCACAGTTTCCTCAAGGCCATCGACGACAGATGGTCTACAATTGACAACTATCGGGCTTCAAGGAATCTTTGGCCAGATATTTCAAAGAACAAACAGAATGGGCATAAGCACATCTGACTTATGCAGAGGGTGTTAGTACGATGAGGTAGAGGAGGGCTCATCTCATTTCTTCTGGGAGTGCCCCAGTCTAGCCAGAACAGGAAAAACAGCCCTCCGAGAATATTTCTTCGAAAAAATTGGGCGACATCTCGTTTTAGCCACTAAGAAACATACTGAACTTTATTCAAAGCACAGGATGGTTCAGAGAGGCACTCTCTTGCTATCCCTACATTACTAATATCGTGGGGAATACCATGGATCCATTGAGATTCGAGTAGGATGGTATGGCTTGCCGTATCATCACCCCTTAAAACCTAACCTAATCTTCCAGGAAAATATACGCTCAAGACATGCTTAATTAAAATTAACTTGAGTCTTAGGGCCTTAAAATGACATGTTCAAAAAGCCATTTTTATTTAAAACTGTCAGATAAACAGCCTTTAAAACTTAACTATTTCTTGGAATTTTTCTGAGTTTTTGCCCAAAAGTCTAGATTTTCGTACCACATCACAATTTTAACATTCCTTGCACCAAGTTCCAACTGAACCAGTCTGTAGATCTAGCAGCATTTAAAAACAGCTGGAAAACAAAATTGCGAAATTACCTATTTTTAAAATACTCTCTGTAATAGTATGCAGCATATTTGATCAAAATCTTAAATTCGCATATTTGTACGAATTTAAAATTTGTCATATTGTACCGAAAAAGTGGCTTTCGGGCCAAAACGGAAAAAAATTATTAAAAAATAGTAAAGTTTGAATGGGTACCTATATCCCTATCAATTTTGACTTCTTCTTAATGCCATACTAAAGCCATAAGTCTCTACTCTATTTTGTCTGTAGGTACATGGTTGACCCTATCATTGCTACGAAAAGTAAAAATTTCAAATTTATATAAAATAAATTAAAATAAATTTAACATATTCATGGGGACAGTCAGAAAAATGATATCTCACAAATCTTATTCTATTAAAGATTTATTGACAATTTTCGTTCTTATTTCTAATAGTTATGAACATTTGTTCATATATCTGACAGAAAAGTTTTCTGATTAAAATTCAAATATTGTGTTTTCAACATTAGTCTAGGATGCATTCGTTTTTTTTTATATTTTCCAAACTAAATGTGATAGTTAACAACTTATTCCAACAAAAATGTTCTCCTATTCTTTCCAATAAACTTAAACCTTATGTCTTAAAAAAAATTGCGCTTTAGGCTTGCACAACAAGAACAAAATCATACTCTTCGAGTATTTTATCTTTCAACTAAGTTGTAAAAAATAATTCAATGTTCAATTTTGATTTCAAATCAACATAAACAAAACCATGACAGCGACCAGCACCGATGTCACCATCTCACCATTAATAATCCTCTGTACACTGCACTGCTAGAAAATCTTTATATAAAATAAACTCTATGCAATTCGTTTTGTGAGTTAAAGTGGCTTTAAATTAATTTTTATTCTGTCAGAAAAGATTCGAGATTATTATACTGGGAGTCCACCGGGAAGGTATACAACCTTGTTTTGACGCCATTTTGGTAAACATTAGTCTTGACACAGTTCATATTTGGCAGTCGTGAAGTAGACTCGTGGCAAATTTTTTATGGGAAAATATTCAATAATTTGATAATTTTATCAAAATCAATCATCGATTACTGTGACGATGAGAAAGTTACGTGAAATTTTTGGGAGAAACAACGTGTCAACAAAACGCACTATTTATCGTGTAGTGAATGATTTCGAAGAAAGAGGGTCTGTAGGTGGTATGATTGAAAACATTTTAACGCAACAACTGCATGTTTTGGGCTTGATTAACATGTGGAATCAACCAGACGGTGCCATATCGCATACAGCCAGAATTACAATGGAATTACTGCGAGACCTCTTTCCACAACAAGTTATTTCAAGAAATGGTGAAGTTGATTGGCTTCCACGGTCACCTGGTTTGACTGCTCCGGAAAAGCAAGGTTGAGCAACTAAAATAAAATATTCGTGATGAAATTATGGAATACCGGGTGAAATATGTGAGAATATAATGAAAAATGTACTCATAAATGCTCGCATTTGTGAGACTAACAGATATTGTATTACATACATGATTGCCGACATTACATAAAACATTTATCAATATAAGATCCATTCTCTTTCATTTAATCAATAAATTATAAACAAACAAAGTAGTTTACTGTCCTACATATTAAATTCTAGTAGTTATTAATGTTTATTATGCTTATTAATAAATCAAGAATACCAGTGGCCTATTGCACCAGTTACAATGATTAACAAATTTGTCCTTGTAATCAAATATCGTATTTAAGTTTTTGCTCTTCATGACAAGAGACAACTAAATCGTAAGGTTCGACAGCAATAATTTACTGTTTTTAATTTGTACGAGTAGAAGAATTTACATACGATCCTTCACCAGTAGATTTTTTTTTACAAACTGAACTCCCTTTAGTTAAAAGAACCTTCTGAAAAACCAACTTCTAATCGTTTTTGAAAGCAATTAAAGCAATATACATCGATACTTCCAAGAACCTCAACAAAACACCAAGGCGGTATGTGGAAACATTGAAAACTGTTTTTGGAGTTTTATCAACCTTTTCGATTTATGAGCTCGAAAATTTATTCGACTGATACATAACAATTTTTCCTTTTAAATTGAAATTTTGTTTAATTTTTTGCTTTCAGTGTAAAGAAACAACTGTTTTTTATCCACCCTCTGGCAATATGGAAAACATAAAACAATCTAATGAAACAAAAGCCCTTTTAGTATATCCTTACCCTCCTTCAAACTTCGTGTAACCCATCACTTCGTCACACATGTACAAGTACATATGTACATATATGCAAAACAAAGCTCGCATATCGAAACAGTTAGGCAATTATCGTAAATTGAAATGTCAACATTTGGCTTGTTCGAGGGCTGTTGATGGGTATTTTTGGTGCAAAATGTTTCTCTCTCTTTATTACAATTTTTGGTCATTATAACTTGGACTCATTTTCGACATTCGAGATTCGAACTTTGTTTACATAATATTTTGTGTGTGTTTATGTTGGCTTATTTAATTTCTCATACCATTTTTGTTGATTTATTTGTTTGTTTTTCTGATTTGTCATTTCATCAGTTTGCTTTGAGTTTAATTAAAAATAGAAGATTAATGAGGTAATAAATTCAGCAACAACCCAAAATAATCAAAAAAAAAAAAAAAAAAACAGCTCCCGAAGTAAAAGAAACTTTCAACCTTTTGTGGTAAAATATATTTTTTTTTTGTATTCTGGCCAGAAAGAGAGAGAAACTTTTTTTGTTTATTTTGTGGTAAAAGAAAGTTATAGACTGAAATAAAAAAAAAACATAAATTTGGACATTTGCCAACGAAATGAAAAAAGATTTATTCGAGAAAAATATATGTATGCATTGCACATAAAGGAAAATATTTTCTTAAAATTATTTTAAAAGTAAAGTGCAGGACATTTTGTGGGAAACAAAAATATCAGCACTGCAGTAGTTTTTGTTTTAAGAAAACACAAATCCGGAAATAAGCTATTCGCCTTCCTTATTCCTTATATGACAAAATATGTAAGATTTATTGAAGCAATTTAGGTTTAAGCGAAGTCCATGTGCAGAAAAATATTACACATACCTATGTGTTTACCTACATATATATACACTTTATTTTAAACATATGACCTTAAATATTAGGGTACTGAAAATTTTAAATTCTAGAAAAAGAATTTGTTCTTCATTAAGCCTGAAGACGTATTAATTCACGAATTTAAAACACCTACGCCTGGGACTTGGACAAAATTATATACTTCCCAACTCCCAGGATAAGACTTTAATTATCTACGCTAAACGATGTTTGTGGGTAGAAACCTGAACTCAACCTTTGCTATAGGGAAAAGAGAGGGTCTGATGTGTATCAAGTTCGTTCGCCTATCATTTGGCCCAACCTAAGTTTAAAAAATATCTCTAAAATTTCTTTTTTATGCGGCAAACATTAGAACCCAGAAGGTACTCCAGCCGCCCCCGAAATGAAATCTTAAGAGGATGGGGCCAATTAAGTTGGTTTTTTCACTGGCCATCCATTTGTATCTAGATACCCTGAGGAAAAAAAAATGTATATAAACATTATTTTGTGAATTTGTATATTTTGTGAGCAAGTACTACCACAAAATAAATGTTGTATATTATTTTAACTGCGAGGCCAAATAAATGACCTTTTAATGAGCAAAACCAGTAGACAAGTGAACCAAAATGACCCCTGCCTCCTAATATTTGAAAGGCCATGGAGGTCTTTTTTTTAGAGGTTTGTGTTTGGGTTTGCTATAAAAAAGAATTATTGAATATCTTTTTCCATTTTTCTTTTATGGATACACATTAATAGAGCCAGCAGGAAAATAAACTCAATTGGTCCAACACACCCTCGTATAATTCCATTTGAGGGTGCGAATTTTTGGTATAAAATGTTGTCTTGTAAAAAAAATTAATAAAAAAGAAGTGTTGAAGAGTTTTTTTTTTTTAACTGAGGGTGGAAAATTTGAACGGTTTAATTTCGCGCAAAATAAATAAGGGTCCTTTAAATGATTGGACGATAGCCACATGGCGAGTATTAGAAAAATTAGGAATAGGTAGAAGAAGAGATACCGATGCACATTGGTTTTAAGTTCTGAATACAACAAGCATTCGTAGTGTACCGGTAATAAAATAATCTCTGTTCTTAGCAGATTAATTAAGGGTAAACTTATGTGCACTCCTAAATGTCTGGGTATAACCAAGGTTGAAATTTTTCAGGGAAGGTAAACAACGGTTTTTTTATTAAAACAAAAGACAAAAGGATGTTAAATGATTCCGCTACTTTACCTGTTCGTCTACTTCTCAAAACGAAGTATCTCTACGAATTCACAACCATGTGCTGTGAAAGTTCATATAAAAAATAAAATTGTGCCAAAATTCTTTTGAAAAAATCATAGTTTAAGGCAATTGTCACACAGTTGGGTCTCACAATAAATTCTATCAGTCTGACTGTCTGTTCGACTACATTTTAAGCCCTCTTGATCGTGTTTCTTAAAACTTAGTACATATTGGTTTTTGGTGATTCCAATTTTTTTTTTTCATTTTCTTATAATACTTAAAATTACGGTACCTGCCATACAATATGTTAAAACAATTTTACAAAATTTAATTTGTCTCAAAATGGCTCCACATATGTTCTTACAAAAAATTCATTAGATTTATTTCAGTAAAGGCTACCGCTTTTTAAAAAATGGCTGTTAATGGTACCTCAAAAAGATCCTTTTTTTATTTTCAATTTTCTTCAGATCAAAATAATTATATTTATATTGAAGCTTCTAAGCAATGCAAATACTTTTTTTCATCAAAATGTTCACAAAAGTATTTTTTGGATTTGAAAAAAATTTTCAACATTTTGAAAAACAAATATTTTGAAAGACAAGAACATGGTCGATTTTTTATAAAACTCGGTATTCAAGAGTTTTTTTTACAGTCTTTGAAGTACTTAAAAAAAAACTTTTTATGAAAAATAACGGTTCCTTCCCTAGAAGTGTTAAAAAACCTTTAAGGACAATATTTTTTTTTCTAAAAAACGGCTAATACGATTATAATAAAACTTTTTTTGCATGCTAAAATTAATAAACAAGAACCTTTTTTAATTTTTAATTTTAAGTTTTCTTTTTATTTGCTGAACACATTTAAGATAACTTTTTATATACAAATTTCCAATAAGAATAAAAAGTATTGCAAATCTAAATTTAAAAAAAAAAAGTTCAAAATTTTTTGTTTTGAAAATTCAACACGGGTTGACAATTTTTTTTAAGTTTTACTTTTATTTGGACATAAATAAATACCTTAAATTTACATATCAAAAGTTTTCCTTAAAAATCTTTTAAGTACCTATACATACAAATAATTTAAAAAAAAAAAAAACTTCAACGATCTTTAATTGTTTTTCCTCAAAATCATATTTAGCGCAGGAAAATTAGACTTTCACTTCGAAAAAATTTCCGACAATACTGAATTCTGGTAGAGAGCTTTGTTTTGACGTCTTAAGCATTTCCTACAAAGTTCCGTAAATTTGGGCTGGGGCTTAATTTTTTAGGGGTAAAATTCAGTTTTTTATTAATTTGTCAAAAACTATAAGTTTTTTTTGAAAAAAATGTAAAAAAAGGTACAAATTGTGCGCGTTTTTCTCAAAATCTCCTACGAAAAAAAGGGTTATAATCCTTTTTGTCCAGAATTTTATGAGCATCAACTTAAACTCATCCGTTTTTCGAAAAGAAATACTATCTGCTGAGATATTAACAAAAATCCGTTATTTGTCCATTTACAGTACAAAATAAAAAGTGTTACTTTGATACGCTATAACTTCAAGATTAATAAACCCACAGAGTTTGTTGATAGCTCATTTTTTAGATAATTTTTTGTCTAAATGTAATTCCTTTATGATTTTATTGTACTAGGAAATTTCATCGAGTTGCTGAACAAAAACTAAATCACTTTCTTTTTCAAGATGGTGATGTTCCCCTTACCCCGGGCACCCCAAAAATCTTAGTTTTTATTAAGAGGAGATGTAGTCAAACTCGAATCGTACAAAAATTTTAACCCATCGATCAATGGAATTTTTATAAATTTTTTAACAAAATTTACTCCACCGTGAAGTTCTTGCTTGTATGAAAAAAGTGTGTTAATCTTTATTGTGTAGAATGACATGAGCTACAATTTGTACCTTCACATTTTTTCAAAAAAACTTATAGCTTCTGAAAAATTAATAAGAAAACTGAATTTTATCCCCTCTAGCCTCCCCTAAAAAATTAAGCCCCGGCCCAAATTTACGGTACTTTTCAGGAAATGCTAAAGACGTCAAAACAAAGCTCCCTTCCAAAATTCAGCTTTGTCGGAATTTTTTCGTAGTTGT
Organism: Dasysyrphus albostriatus; assembly: GCA_946251815.1. Lineage (NCBI taxonomy): Eukaryota > Metazoa > Arthropoda > Insecta > Diptera > Syrphidae > Dasysyrphus > Dasysyrphus albostriatus. The sequence continues at coordinate 14,401,416 of OX276336.1, forward strand.
GCAGTTTTTTTGTCAAATTTTCCTGGGCTAATTAAATTAAGAATTAAGATGGGCTTCTTTTTGTTCATCTGAAACTCTCAAAAAAGTTGTTTTAGTTTATTTGAATATCATGCCTTCATGCCTTCAAACATTTGTTTCTATAATTTCCATGTTTTAACAAATACTTTTCTTAAACTCTCAGCGTCTTGAACATAAGAGCAAGTACGTGCGTCCCAGTCGCGTGATTTATTTTTAAATTCATTCTTTTACTTGTTTTCATATAAAGTTGTTTGAGAGAATAGATTTCGAGAAATTGTTATTTTTTCAAGTTGATTTTTACGTAATTAACCACCGCAGTTAATTTTAATGCTCTACTAGATAAATTTTTTCTTACATAGTTTTTAAGATATTTCTTAAAAATTTAAGATATTACAAACCAAACAAGCAATGGGAAAAATTATTTTTGTATTTTTTAATTTCCTAAACAGAAACAGACTTATTAATTAGACAGTTTTTTGAAAGTCCTTCATCATTGGAAATATGCTTTATTTAATCAAACAAAATGTCAAGACAACAGACACAGTTGACAAAGTTAAACAATTTTAGGACAAAAGTAAACAAAGTTAAATTTACACAAAGTTTTTACGACTGTAAGAAAGGTTCTTACAGCTGGTTTTCTGTATTTGATAAAAAATGAATAAGCTAAATTTTGAAAAGAAAATCAATTTTCAAAATATTGACTTTAAAATTTAATTTCTCAAAAACTTCTCACTCAAAAAACTTTATTTAAAAAAACAAGGAAGAACAATGGTAATAAACTTATTTTTTCCATTTAGGTCAATTTTTCAGAAATTGCCTCCCTTGCCTCAGGGGGATATAGTTTGTTCTTTAGAATGAAAACAGGTATCATTCATTTAAACTAAACTAAACTAAACTATTATCCCCCAAAATATTAAACTTGAATTTAGGGTACCCAGGATACACGAACATTTACACACGTCTGTGAAGATAGCAGGGCAACTTTCACCCACGCAAATGGGACCTTGACATTTCTATTCCCCATTTTGCAGTTCGCCAAATAAGGGTGTAATGGAGTGATCTGCTAACTTCACAGAGAGGTTAGCAGGTAACATCGTTTATCTTAGGAACCAAGCATGCTAGGAACTTGCAATAGGGCTCCAAATTTGCAGTTTTCTTGCATTTTAAGAACAGCCTACTTCAAAATTTTGAAGTCCTTTTAAAAAAAAAAATCATACTGATCTGTTAACTTTACTGTTAAGTTAGCAGGTCACTCGATTGCAGGCTTATTTGGTGAACTGCAAAATCGGTAAAAGAATTGGAAAAGAAATGCAAAAAAAAACTGCAAATTCCTGTCAAGGTCTCATTTGCGTGGGTGATAGTTGCCCTGCTTACTTCAGAGACGTGTGTGAATTATCGGGTGCAAGTTGCCCTGCTAGCTTCACAGACATCATTTACGCAGGGGATTTTCTAGAAAAACTTATAAAACAAAAGTAAAACACTTGCGCATCCCCTTCTATTATAACGGGTGATTTTTTAGCTGGTTTGGTTTTGGCAACACTGGTTTTGACAGCTGACGTGTGTTTAGTACCTTGTGTCACTGTCAAACAGCTTCAGTTTGGTTTGCAATTTAACCATGGATCGTCTTACAAATGAACAACGCTTGCAAATTATTGAATTTTACTATCAAAATTCGTGCTCGGTTCGAAATGTTCATCGCGCGCTGCTTCCATTTTATGGTCGGCATTCTCGACCTTCTGAGCAGTCTATTCGGAAGATTGTGACCAAATTTCGCACCAAATTTACTTTGTTGGACATTAAACCACCAACACGTTTACGTACTGTGCGTAGTGAAGAAAATATTGCGGCCGTATCAGCTAGTGTGACAGAAGACCGCGAAATGTCGATTCGGCGCCGTTCCCAGCAGTTAGGCCTTTGTTACAGCACTACGTGGAAAATTTTGCGGAAGGATTTGGGCGTAAAGCCTTTTAAGATACAGCTGGTGCAAGAACTAAAGCCAGCCGACCTACCACAACGCCGAATTTTTGGTGAATGGGCTCTTGGAAAGCTGGCCGAGGATCCGCTTTTTTATCGAAAAATTGTGTTCAGCGATGAGGCTCATTTTTGGTTGAATGGGTACGTAAATAAGCATAATTGCCGCATTTGGAGTGAAGATCAGCCAGAAGCATTGCAACAGCTACCAATGCATCCCGAAAAAGCCACTGTTTGGTGCGGTTTATGGGCCGGCGGCATTATTGGGCCATATTTCTTCAAAGATGATGCGAATCGCAGCGTTACTGTCAATGGTGAACGCTACCGAGCGATGATAACAAACTTTTTTTTGCCCGAAATGGAAGTTCTTGACTTGCATGATATGTGGTTTCAACAAGACGGTGCCACATGCCACACAGCACAATGGTGCAATTGCGAGGCGAGTTTGGTGAACAGTTAATTTCACGTTTCGGGCCGGTCAATTGGCCGCCTAGATCGTGCGATTTGACACCATTAGATTATTTTTTGTAGGGGTATGTCAAGGCTAATGTCTATAGGGACAAGCCCGCTTCGATTGACGTACTGGAAGCCAACATCCATGCATTCATTCGTGAGATACCGGCCGATATGTGTGAAAGAGTATGCCAAAATTGGACTCAGCGGATGGGCTACCTGAGATGCAGCCGCGGTCAACATTTGCATGAAATTATCTTTAAACATTAAATTGCAAGGTTCAAACTATCGATTCAAATAAATATTTCATTCATTTTTTCGAATTTTTTGTGTTTTTTTTTTTTAAGTTCTAAACCTCTTAAAAAATCACCCGTTATTAACCAAGGAGGTGGGATCATGTGCTGATAGCATAATTATATTTTGCTCCCATCATAAACACACAAAACTGATAATTTGGACCACCCTAGTACACGTACATATTTGGTAAATACTGATAGCGAGGCTATTGGCGAGTATTTTGACAAGAGTCAGTTTCTTGCCTAAATATTGGATGTTCTTTCAACATAAAAACCAAACAAAATTTGTTTTAAACCTACTTTTCATATTTGTTTTATTACCTGCAAATTTTTTTATTACAAACAATATTCATCCAAAATTTCGAAAAAATTTCAAAATGGCGCTGTCTCTTTTTCTCTTGATCTTTTTAATTACTTTAAGGGAGATTTGTGTGCGAAAATAATCCAAGAATATTTGTTTTCTTGCTATAAAAAATGCACTTAGTCTTTTTGCGTAATCACTTTAATACATTGAATGGCTTTATGCAACATATTTATTTAAAAATTTAACTATACAAATACCAAATCACTCATTGTACCTTAATACAAATAAATCGTTTTGTAGAACAAGTACCTAAGTATTTACTAATTATACACCTGCCAGCCTGTCCTTCTAAATATTTTCAAGTGGACAAACTTTCAAGCACCACTTATTTAAATTTCTTAACTAATTCACTTAGATATTTTTGACTTTGATTCAACTACCAAATTGCTTAATCAATACCTTAAAACATTCAATTAAAATTGTATCAAGAATTTTCGTGGCATGCCATTAAAATTTCATTTGCGTGCAAATAACTTACTATTTTAGCTGACCAAAAGTACGTTCATTCATGGTTGTTAATTTAATTTAACTTTATCCAAACAATGTTTAAAAACTTTTTAAAAGTAAAGTACTTAAACAAAGGAAATCGGAGTGTATAAACCTTAACATTAAAGAAAGAGTTGCTGGTTATAGTTGGTTGACTACCTTATACCAAGCAGAGGCACAAGAGTTTTAATTTGAATTATTAAATAAATTGTTCAAAAGAGAGAACATCCATGGGAGTTTTTTTTTTTTAAATGATGTTAGAAAATTTTGGTTATTAAGAAAAACTTTTTTACTACTAGACTTAATTTTTTTTTAAGTAGATTGATGGTGAAGTTGTAAAATTCTTTAAAATTAAATGAGAGATTAAACCTATTCACTTAAGAATTTTACTATAGGATAAACAATTTATGATTTTCATAAAGTTAATGAAGTAATTTATAAATCTCATCAAAACTTAAAATTTGCGGTGGCTTATATTATATTTTTCTGTACTGCAAATATGACAAATAGACATTAACTTTTATCCTTCAAGTCTTTTTTCACCGGTAGGGTTTCTAAGGACTGTTTATAGACATTTCGCTGTCAAAAAATTTATCTCCGGTGTGTATCTAGTTGTTTACATTTTTTTTTGTCCTTTTTTGTATAAACTCAGACTATAAGCTTTAAATCCTTAAAAAATTGTTCATTTTTACCAAAAAAACTTAGGGCATCAGAATGCACAAAAAGGAAAGGACTAAGGCTAGGACTACACTTGCGATTTTCTGTCGTTGGGACTAAAAAATTTGATCGTATTATATATATATTTGAAATATACCCAGTATTATTTCTTGGTACCATGTGCGTTCTTTCTCAATTAATCTCATGTGTTCTATTTTTGCGACTGAATGATCGCACGACAAAAAAGTAATGCAAGTAAGTTCCTAAGAGCTAGGAATCACTTGCGATTTCAATCGCGTGATTATTCAGTCGCGAGAAATAAAACACATGAATTTAAATGAGCATGAACACACATGCAACCGAGAAATCGCGACGATTAAAGTCGAAAATGTGTTCTATTTTTAAAGTTAAAATACAATATACGCAGTTAAATTGATGTGCCCAAACCTGCGATTTAAAATAGTGCGACTAAAAAATCGTATGCACAACTAAAAAAAAATCATGCACGCACTTGTGATTTTCAATCGTGTAATTAGTTTTAAAGGTATCAAATCCTGGCTACGGTCTTGTCTTTGTTAAAAATTGCTTATAAATTTAAGTATCTCAGTTACAAAAAATCCAACCAAGTATGACATTTTTCATTAATATCAAAAACTGAAGGGGTGCCAAAATATAGACTTTGTGCAGAAAAAAAACGGACGTAGAAGTGTAAAATTTAATTTATGTAAATAAGTTTTTGGTCTTATGTAAATATTTATATCAATTCAAATCAGTAATACGGTCCTGCTCATACCTACCTACATCAGCAGGATATCAAAATATCAGATTAATTTTCTCTTATATCCGTTATAAAACAAATACGAAATATACATCAAAAATACGAACGAATAAATCCATACTTAAGGAAGAATTTAACCCATTCTCTCTACCACTGGCTACTGCTGAATGAATTCAACTGTATTTGGCCCAATATTCCAATGTCCAATCAAAAGGAATCACTTCCACTGAACAAATAAACGACAAATTGGGTAAACAAGCAACTCCCATGTGAGATGAGGTGAGGTAATATCGTATATGTCGTCCTGCCATTCTCATTTATAGCATGGTTTGTGGCAGTTCAAAGTTATTAGTTCACTCACTGAAAGGACATAACTCGGAGTGTAAGTTGATTGAACTGCTTGCTTATAGATGACCGGTTAACAATCGACACAAATTTGCAGTGACTTCAGGACTCCATCCATCCACCATACACACACACATATAGTTTATAAATTGCTTGTTAATTCAACAATCTTCTTAGAAAAAAAAACTATTTCGAAACAACAAACACTTACCCTTCACTTCATACTCCTCAAATATGTACAATGATTGTAGATATATAAATATAATGTCCTTTCAGAAACTCATGGGATTTCCAATTACTTTGGCAAGAGTAAGAACTAACTTTCTGACCAGTCAAACTTTAGTTAGTATATAGTTATGACTTATGAGAGTGTCCTTTTGTTGAATTTTTACTATTGTTATTCTTAGAATTCATTTTGTTTGTGTTGAAAGCAAACTGAAATAAAATGCACGACCTCATCTCACGTACTTGCTCTTTTTGCTTGGAATTTAAAATTTTTAAAATATGAAAGTTTATAGAAAAAAAAACACATCTTTATTTTAACTATATAAACAACTACTTAAAGAGCTTAGAGTTAAAAACAAGTATGCTATTTTTGATTACTTGAAAAAATAATAATATATGCAAAAAAATTAAAATCGCTGGGGTTTTCCTAAAAATTAATTTTTTGTTATATTAAATTTGGGTAACATTTAAAAAAAAGTTTTAGTGTGAGTATTATATTAAAATACATTTTTAAACCTAGTTTTAAAAAAATTCATCAACTTGTTTCTAAAATATTGAATTTAAGAAAATATTAATATATTATTAATATTAATATTAATATTTTTTTAAAATCCAAAATTTTTTTTTTATAATTTTGATATGCAATACAATTTAAAAAAGTTTTTGCATAAAATTTTAACTGAAAATCGAAAATTAAAAAACAGTTATATGGCAGGTACAGTTAATAACGGTTTTCGGTAAATTATTTTTTTCAAAAAGTACACCATATCTACAATAATACACTAATTTTTTTTATCAGAATCGTTAAGGCCGTTTTTGAGATGAATAAGCTTTTTTTCATTTACATTTAGGGCAAGTATCCTTATTTTTGGAGCTTAAAAAAAAATGTCCCTTTTGGAGAGTTACAAAAAAAAGAAAACTCAAGTTCAAAATTTGAAGAAAATATGCTTCAGTGGCTTAGGCTGTAGGTTGATATACGAACAGATAGACAGACAGGATTGTACCCCCCACTTTTTTCGTGTTCTCTATCATCGTAATGTCATGTTTGATTGTTATCTCGAATTTTTTTTTTTCCGTGAATCCAAAACTTACCCCTAGTACCTATATCGCAAGTAAAAAAGATATTTTTGTACTGCACAAGAATAAGAACCTACACATTTGGTTGAGGATAGGTGAACTGATGTGGTTGCATTTAATGGTTATTTTTTTTTTTTATATTTTTTATTGATGACTGCACTCGAAATGCATAAGAATGAAAAGTAAATTGAATAATGCAAAGTACCTATTTGTTTTTTTTTTCATTATTGGAAGTAAGTACTCTTTCATTGCTGCTTAGATCACATTTTGCAATTGAAAAGGAAGATGCCCTTGGTTATGGTTCTAAAAGAATTTTATAAATGGCATTTCAGTTAAAAAATAAATGGATGCATGTTTGATACAGGTTTTTTTTATAAATAGTTGCTTTTTAGAAAATTGACAGATTTTAAGTAGAGAACACGACATTTTGAGTTTCGTTTCAATTTGTAAGTACTTCGATGATAAAATGGGATCTTAAGTGGTTTATAATAAAATACCACCGATGTATTTTTGTCAATACTGTATCTATCATATTGAATGATAACGATTCAAATTATTATAGAGATTTAAAATACGAGTAGCTTTTAACTTGGCACAACTAGTTCGCAAAAATGTGCTTGCTTTTATATTTAAGTAGCTGAGGGTTTAATAAAAATTTTATATAAGGACATGAAAATTATGACAGAAAAATGTTAGGCATGAAATAAGATTTTTAAATTAGCATATAACCATATAACCAAAATAGATTGAGATGACAAAATGAGAACGCCATCTGAATTCTTGAACAATTTGGATGAAAAAATAAAATAAAATAAAATCAATAGAGCGGTTATTTTAATAAAATTCTTAAAACATATGTAAGGAAACATTTTGGCATGCAAATCTTAAGTATTTATTTATGTGCAAAATAAAATTTCAAACAAAATTTTCAACCTATTTTTGAGATATCTCATCAAAAAAAAAAAAAACAATTTTTTTCAAAATTCAAAAATTTCTATGTTGAAAATTTTGATATGCAATATTATAAGATCTTATTTGAAATTCGTATCTATGTGTATAAATCTTAATTTGCTCAGCTATTAATGATCAAGGTATTTGCAAAATATTTGGTAAATTTTTTTGAAATTGGAGAACATTAACACGTTCTGGCAAGCACTTGAAATTTTCCATACAAAATACATGGGGATTTTCTCAGAAATTCTTCAAACTTGGTATAAATATTAAATAAAACACTGAGAAATCCCCGTGTATTTTGTATGTGAAATTTCAAATTTGGACGAAAGAAATTCAAACATTTCTAAAATAAGTAAGACAGCGCTTACTAAGTATACATTTTTAAAAGAATTTAGATCGTCCTAGTTTAAGTATACACAAAAAGTATTATCAAAATCTCATTAGTCGTTTCTTAGAAAAAAAAATATTTTCTGTTTTTTAATATGATGGAAAATACCGATGTTTTTTTATAAAAGTATTTTTTTAAAAGATTTTTTTCTTATATCCAAAAAAATTAGCTATTGGAAATTTTTGGTACGCTTTTTATTAGACTGTTTCGAAAAAATACGTCAGTGAAAATTTAAGCTCTTAAAATTCAGTTTTGATTTGCCTCATCGCAGATTTTGGTTTTCCATAAATGATTTGTATGGAAGAAAATACCTGTTTGTTTTTGTAATTTAATAACATATTAATAACTTATAGGTATTTATTCTAACTACAGTCGTTTTTTTATGGAAAATTGAACGTTTTACAAAAAAAGTCTGAATATGTTTTATTGTAAATCCCACCATTTTAAAAACACAGTTACAGAGTTCAGCACAAGAAAACCCTAAGGAAAAGTATATTTTAGTTTCCGTTTCAAAAACTTTTCTGACCACTTTAATTTAGGGAATTTCTATGTAATTTCCCACTTAAAAATCAAATTTTTCACAGACGTCTTTTTTCGGCTCTTTGCAAGACAACTTTTCTTCTGAAACAGTCTTCATTTTATATTTTGTATATTTTAAGAATCTATTCAAATCAATAACACCATTTTGAAGAAAAACTTAAATAAAAAAATTGTCCTTTGGGAGTTACCATTTATAACCTTTTTTTTGAAAAATAGCCTTTACTTAGCCAAATGTTAGTTTTTTACGATTATATGAAATTTCCAAAAATAAAACAAAAGCTTAAAATCATTCGAGTGGTTCTTCAAAACAAATATTTTGTATCTATCAAATTCTAAAAACATTTGTATGGACAAATTTTGGTATGTAAAGCTTTAGTTTTTATTTATGTGCATATAAAAATTGAATTTCAAAAAATTGTTAAACAATTTTTGAGATATAGAATTTTCAAAAACAAAATTTTAACTTCTTTAAAGTTCTGAAAAAATGGAAAATTTTTCATGGTATTATTAATTAATCGTATTTCAAATGTGTATAAAAAAATTATTCAAAATCCAATGAGCTCAAAATGAGAGGTACCATTAAAATTTGCTAAGTAAAATTTTTTATAATTTTTGGCAGTTAATCGCACTAATTTTAGTATACACACTAAGTTTTATTAAAATCACAGTAGCCATTTTTGAGAAAAAGATATTTTCTTAAACGGTTACTTAACATTTTTATAGAAGGTTGCGGTTATTTTTTTATATATTGAAAATTTGTTCTGTTTTTAATTCTTAAAAGCACCGAGTTTCAAAAAAAAACACACATGTCATTTTTGAACTACATAACTACATACTAAAAATATTTTTTGGAAAATTTTGGTATAAAATTCTTTTTACATTTTTATAAGAAGAAAATTAGCAGAATATCTAAGATAATAAGATGGTCCTTCCCAAGGTTTCATTAATAATATTTTTTTGAGAAATAGTTTTCCACTCAAAGTTAACTTTTTATTATAGTAAATTTATTGATTTTTAAAAATAGAAATGTTAAGTCGTTTTTGAGAAAAAAAAACCATAAAAGTAGCTCAAGAAAAACTTTTGGCTGGTATTTTTGATTATAAGAAAATGAAAAAAGTCAGTGGGGAGTGACCGAAGAAATTCGATCTAGTCGTTTGAACATTCAGTTAATGGGGAATTTTCAAAGATGTTATTAAAGCTGATGCTAGACAAAACTGGAGTTTACTTGATGAAGTTTCCATAAGTTTAATTACAGATTTTCCTGGAAATAGCTTAAATAACATCTATGAATATGCTCTAATTTATTTAAGTTTGTTTTAGTATAACATAAATTTGGTGGTGCGATACCAGGGCCTAGTGACTTACAACTCTCAACCATTCCTGTGTGCGTGCTATTTGGCAGGAATGGAGGGCACCTACAATTTTTTGCCGAGTCCGAACGGCTAGAAGCACTTATTCATGACAAGTATACTCTTGGAAGATTTGTCAGTTCCTCGCAAGAGGCAGTACCTCGGGATAAACATTTCTGTTTTTGGTGGCAGGGGAATTGAACCCAGACCTTCGGCATGGCAATCAGTTTCAATCAGATTTGTGGTTAACATTGTTAATTTTTCTAATTTTATTTATTTTATTTATTTCTTTAATTTCATTGAGGCTATTTATTTTATTCTGTATACATTTTATATCCTTTTATTTATTTTAACTTGATAAACTTTGCACTAAAATTTGTATCACTAAAACCCAATAAATGTGACACAAATTATATTATTTTTATACAATACAACCTTTCATCCTCAATAAATGATGTAGCTAATCAAATCCCGTCTCCAATATCAATTCGTATCCAAATATCGTCACTCAAAAACAATTACTCTGCAAAAAATAAAAAACAGCCTATCAAAAAAGATCAATTTGTTTCTCTTCGAATAGACATACAATATTTCAGATGTCAATCCTTTTTTACGATTTCCACCCTCAAGTCATAAGAAATCTAATATAAAGTACGAAGGGTGACGATGATGAAGTAAAGTAGAAACATTTAGCAATTTTTTTTTTGTTTTCTCCAAAAAAATCAATATGAAAATTTTATTTAGCTTCCATCCATTCAATTTATAAGAAGAGAAAAAAAATAAATAAAAACAATAAGTCCGTCCAGAGAGCATACATTTTTAGTATCTTTTCATCGCAACTATACTTACTTACTTACTCACACCCTAAAGAAGGGAAAATAAGAAAAATTCACATAAAAAAGAAAAGAAAGATGCTGAGGCAATTTCTTCCAAATAAGATCATAGATGGCTTTAGGCCAAAGTCAACAAAGCCATAAAGAGAAAAAACAGGCACTTCTCCAAGAGTAAAAATTAGTAAAAAAAAAATAAAAATAATTCAAAGAAATGGAAAAACATTGACCAGGAATTCCACTCTTGAGCACCGATGACGTGATGGCATTTCCACAAGGCTTGCTTTCATTCTTTCCCTTAAGAATATTTCGACAGCATCAGTTTGAACTTTCTGATGCTGGGGGAAGCCTGGAATTAAATCGACCAAACATCATCGATTGCCGGACGAACCGAACGACAACTCAGAGATGATGACGGGTGTGGGACATGAGAAAAAAGAAGAAAGAACGACCAACATTTTATCAATAAATTCGAATGTCTGTCGGCATCTATAAAGGACGAAAATATACATTTAGAAGATAAAGAATGTGGAGACAAAATTAAAATTACCAACCACAAGCACAACCACAAAGTTCAAGGAGAAAATTCACCTGCATATCAAAAGGAGGGATATATGGTGTGGGCCAGAGGAAGGGTAGTATGCACAGGAATGTATTATGTATTTGCAGGTGTTTTATGTACAATATTGGCTTTAGTTTGGTAAATTTATAAAACCGGGTGTGTTTAAGTTAAATTTTAGTATTTTTGAGAATTTATTGAATGAATGGAAATAAATTAAAAGACTTCGGAATGTTCAGGTGTTTTCAGAATCAATATTGGCAAGGGTAAGGGCGCACCATAATAAAGGCTTTCTAAGTTACAGACCTATTAATTATTTAAATAACATGTGTGTGACTAACATTATTTTGTTTCTTTATCAAGAGTTTTTGGCAAACACAACAAAAAAAGAGTTAATTAGTTAACTAAATCATTATTGATCATTGATAAGATTTTTCATTTATGAGTTCATTTATTGGAATGTGATTATTTTTTGTAATATTTTGTGTACAACATTGATGACAATCGTTTTATTCTTTATCTTTATTTGAAGAAAAAAACAACATCTTCAAACTTATTTTTTGCCAGATGTGAAACACCCTGTCAATACTTATTATACTTACACTTTTTATTTAGGTACTGTTACCTCTCTACCTGGCATATCTCTGGCAAGAAAATGAAAATGTATACTTATCCAATATATAAAATATATTACAAAACGATTATCATGGTTATTGCTTCTGAAATATTAGGAATAAGTTATTCTATATACAATTTATAATATGACATGTTGGCCTCCAGTATTAGAATAGTTTGTTGGCAGAATAAACGAGACAATAAATATACACAGAGTTAAGTTTCTTTTTTTTTTTTAGTAGAATACTTACAGTAAGTATCTGTGGTAAGCCGATCGATGGTATCCTGCTTCAATTTGGAATTTTTCTTGCCCATATTTATAGGTGGGTAATGCTGCCAATTGAAATGAGTATTTTGCTATTTGGTTTAGTGTAGAACCCTTCTAGGGTCTTCTTCTATGATAAATATTGGTTATATGTAGCTTTTATTTCACACAAACACTTCACACGAGACCACTTATTTTATTTTTAAGATCTGAAATGGTAAACAAAATTGTAAATATTAATATTGTTGTAGGCATAAAACTGTTGAAATGAAAAAAAAGGAATTTTCCCAGAATCGTCAGTTGCTCAACGAATATACTACAAAAACGAAAATAAAATACAGAAAAGAAAGTTTTTTCTACATAAAAGAATTTTCCTTTAAACGAGCTTATAGTCACTGAACAAGTTTTTCCAACATTTTCTAAGGCAACATCTAGAAAACGTTAGCTCTGATTAATGGAAATATGTTTTCTTAAACAAATAAGAGCTTGGAATTTAGCCATATTAAACATTGTCACTACACTTTAGCTACGTTTTCACGGACCACTAAACTCAAATTTATTTAGATTGACCTTAAATCTTCTTTAAATCTCAAGGATTTTCAATACAAGTTTAAAATTATTCCTGTTAAGGTGTCGGTTATAGCTATCATTGAAACTCATTATTGCACATTTTGTTCTTCAATCTTGAGGCGTTGATGAAGCTTAATTATTCATTATTTCGATGGACAAATAAAGATTAGGACTTAATTAATGATTCGAGTTAAACAAATCTCAAATAGAACCAAACCTTCACCCAAAAATGCCTTCAATATTATTTGAAATATTGAAAGTCTTTTTGGTAAGGAACTTCAAAAATGGTTTAAATAAAGTAAGTTTAAATCCGTTCAGCTGATAACGAGAAAATTCAAAATTACAAAAATTGCTAAGGGGTACTATTAATAGTTGTGTACCTAGTGTTGATTTTTATAGTTCTTGATAGTGGAATGCATTCATTTTAGAATAAAGAAAAAGTCTTACCTAAATACTTTTTGAGAATAAAAATATTTTTTTCTATTTTTTTTAAATATTTGTTTGCCGAGTTTCAAAAAAAATGGAATTTAATGTTTTCTCCAGTCCAAAATATATTTTTTCAGAAGCTTATGCATGTTTTCATATGCAATATTAACTAGAGATAAATCCTTTAGAAAAGAGATTTCTCTTGCTATTCAGCTCTTTTTCAAATGTCATTTTAATGAGACAAGGATACCTATCAAAGAAGAAGGTACAAGGCTGAATACCAGGGTGACGCTTATTTTTGTATTTTGTTTGTACTTTTCAGATCGTTCATATCACTAATACTATTAGGAAGGCCACTCTCAATAAGAAAAAGAAACTATTAGTGGTCGTTCTTGGCAGTTTTTTAAACTTGTACTTTCAACTAATAGTATTAGCTCTATTATGAAACAGAGCACTGATAGTACTTAAAACATATACTAAGTTTAAAGATTTTCCATCCACTTTTACATTTTTTCCGAAACACTGAGATTTCCCCATGTATTTTGTATGGAAAATTTCAAGTGCTTGCCGGGCTTGCCAGGTTGGACTATTTATTGGAAATTGGGCTATCTTTTTCTGAAATTACCAACAACAATTTCAGAATGACAGCCCAATCACAATCGGGCTACTTATAGCTACGGTGATCATCCGTCCCGGATTTCCCGGATTTCTATGGCCTGTGCTGGCTTATTTTTTAAGAAACCCGGGATGTACAAGTGTTATTATTTTGTCCCGTACTTGCACATTTTCTGATGCTTTTTTTTATAAATAAAATAAATTTTTAATATGTACATATCCTTGCCTATACTAACGTGTGAAAGTGCAAATGTCCCCTTAACAACTCGCGCAGAGAGATTCTACTACAAGATCAAAAATTATCTATTCACATCATATGCCAGTTATTAATTTACGGAAACTAGCTTTTGGAAAACAAAAACACTTTGTAAAACTGGCTTAATTTGCTTAATGAAATGTTATATTTTTTGTAGATTCAACCTACATATATTACTTTAAGACTAAGGATCAGTTTTTCAGTGCGAGATCATACAAGTGTCGGGGGTAAGCCTGATTTAACTCCAAAAATGTGTTTTCAATCAATATAAATCCTGAGTTAACTCATCTAATTCGGTGAGTTAACTCAGGGGCTAAACGCTCCGATGAGAAAAAAAGATCATCGGGACATCGATTATAATAGATATATTACAGCTGAATGATTTAGTGAAAACTGCATCTGAAAAAACTCAGGGTTAATATTTCAGGACAAGCAAAAATAGATTCACAGTTTACAGTGGATTTTTGTAAGAGAATTCATGTAAGTTGAACTGAACTTAATACAAATTGCGTATGACAAGGCCCTCACTACGTCACTGATGAGTCCAATAAAAATCTATTTTGAAGGTAAAATAGATTCAACTTAGAGTAAACTCTGCACTTAGAAACAGGCCCTTAGTTGCTTCATCGAGAGAATTCTGAATTATTTGAATAATGAAATTAAAAATGCTGAAGTTTCTATATTTTAGTTTTTAGTTTGTTGTGCTTTGAAGACATTATAATTTATTTTACTGTTCTTTTCTTTTCGTTTATTTTTCTGTTATTGTTTTTTTTTCTATTTGAAATATTATTTAATATAAATAATTGAAGAGTGTAATAATTTTTCACTTTTTGTCCCGGGTTTTGATCCTTGAAATATGGTCACCGTACTTATCCTGAGTGATATTTTTTTTCATATAAATGAATCATAAATGAAACACTTCTCTCCTCCTAAACATACTTTTTAAGCATTCAACAATTTGGCACCACTTTTAATTCACTGAATAGTCCAAATTCTTGGATGAAAAAATAATTATTTTCCATTTGTAGGCTTATAGTTTATTAATTAAGGATTAATTATTGACTCAATGGGCAACCTAGGCAATAGCAAACATTTTTTGCCTTGTGTATTACTCAATGTTATGCACAGAATAGGTGGAAAATTGTCTAAATTGGGCTATAGAACTTGTTCAAGACATGGCAACCCTGGTTTGCCGGCACGTGTTTACGTTGACCGATTTAAATGCTTTTTCTATAGTTTTATATTTAGTTTTATAATTAATTTCATATTTTAAATGTTTTTAGTTCCAATCAACTTGAACATTAGAGCAAGTAAGTGCGATCAAGTCGTGCATTCAATTTTTTTTTTAATTTTAGACTGAAATTATGATATGAGAAAAGTATCTTGCCTACCAAATTTACGTATTGTGGTACTTACAAAATTATTTAACAAAAATAAAATCTTTCTTGAGGGGAGTCATATTTCCACCCACTTTGACAGCAAGTTCAATTTTAGAAACAAATACAATTTATAAAATAAAAAACAAATTCTTAAGAAACATCGGCAAAACGAAAACGGCTTTTCGAAAAGCCAGAAGTCCACTTTTTTGGTATATTTTCAAATAAAGTTCTTTTAATAATATATTTCAGCAAAAGTAGTTTTCAAACAATTTTTGAAAAAAAAAATTATTTCTTAAAGTATTTAGAAAAAAACCACGAGAATTTACTTCTGTCTTTCTAAATAACTACCAAATAATACTGTTAGTATTGCCGTTGTTTTTAAATTATTTTTTTTTATGTAGTTTGTTTTTTATAAAATTGTCTTTCCTGCCCATCGGGAGCAAATATTACCTCCTCATATAGATTTTTTTGTTTACATTTAACGAGAAAATTAGCAATTTAATTTTCAACTAAGGCGACTATAGGGGATGAAAATAAATAGGTATCTATCTGATTCAGGGAATTTCTTTTCATTTAGAGCCCACTTAAGACTTAAGACTAGCGAACACCATAATATATATTTTCTTGTACGTATATGTAGTTGCACATACATATCCATATATATCGCAAGTAAAAATATTTTTTAATATTCCATATTTCAAAAAATTGTTGATTTTTTTGTTTTAATTTTAATTTTCATCAACATATTAATAAATTCTTAAAAATAAACAAAAATACTTTAATTAATTTAATTACATATATGTAATTTGTTTTAAAAAATACAGATACAAGCAAAAAAATTAAAATCGTTGGAATGATTTTCATAAAAATAAATTTTTTTCATAAAAAATGTAACTTTAAAAAAAATGTTTTCACAGGCCAATTTTGAGTATAAATTAAAATACGTTTATAAACTAAGTTTTTGAAAATAATTCACCAACCCATTTTTGATGTATTGAATTTTCAAATAGAAACAAAAATAGTATTTCTTTTAAAAATCCAACATTTATTTTTTTGTTTTCGAAAATGTTGATATGGAGTATTATTGAATTAAAATTTTTGGTGGAAATCGTTTGAGCCGTTAATGAGGAAATCAATGATTTTTTTACCAAAACTGTTTTTGAAATAAATAAGCTATTCCCTAATGGTTGCATGGCAAGCACCATTATTTTTGCATCTAAAAAAATTTTCAATTTTCCAGTCTTTGGTTTTCATTTGATTGAATACTGAACACCTGAAAACGGTTTCGAAGATCATGAATTGGCAATTTTTTTATAGTAAAATCCTTTTGGAACTCCATACCTCCTAGGACACCAACGAGAAGTTACCAGTGCACCCAGAATCTGTTTATAAAAGTGCTCAGACTCTTTGCAAAAGCCAAAAACAATATGGTCCAACCAATATAGTTATCAGAATAGTATAGAAAATAATCTTAGATATCATTTGATACCTCATTTAAAGAAGTTCCAAATGGGATAGATATAGATATGTACATATATTCAACCGAACATGGATCCTGAAAAATGCATTTACTTAAGCTTGTCCGACCAGACCAGGACTAATAAATTCTTCAATAGCTGCGATGAGATAGGCAATTTCATACGGTCGCTTCCTGGACTAAATGTATTGAACGCTGAACTTTATCTTCGAAAATCTGATAAAAGTTTTAAAAAAACTGGTGGCTGCTCGAGTTTTCATTTCACATCGAACACTTCAGTGCTACATTTAGATGACAAAATTTGAAGTTATTTATGAACTTTTTTGCGCAGAGTGTCAAATAAAACACCTGAGTGCGACTTCATCAAAGATCAAACAAACCTATTTTGAAATGTAACTTAACCATATTAGTGTTGATTGGTTGGTTGGCTTGTTGTTAAAAGCTGTTCAAAAGCAAAACAAAAGCTTATAATGTAAAGCAATATTGTTACTTATAACAGTCATAGTTTTCAGTAAATTTGTGTGAGTCCTACCCCAGTTTAAGAAGAATGAAAATTTAATGTGTTAATATAGGTATTTAATGTCCATATTATGTCTAGACAAAAAATATAAATGAGTTTAATATAAATCCAACATTGTTACAGTTACATTGCTCTCAAACTTAAAACCATTTCTATTTAAATTGTCTACAAAGATAAAAGTAATTTTAAAGTAAAGCAATGAAACGTTTTTTTTTTTTAATACCTAAACTGAACACAAAAAAAAAAATATTACTTTTAAAGAGGTTTTTCTTTTTCAACCAGCAGCATTTTCATTTTATTGCTGGAAACAAGTCGTTTCATATATAGTTTCTTTAAGAATTTGAAAATGCAAAAATTACAAATCGTCTTAAGAATCCATTAAAATAGAAATATTTTTTCAAACATGCTCACTTTTTGCAGCTTAAATAAAATAAAGCACACCCTCACACTTTGCAAAGAAATAAAAAGATTTTTTGATTATAGCTAGCTACTGCTTGTAGAAGAAAAAAGTTCATTTTTGTGTCACTGCGATTGTATAATTTCAACCGGAGAGCAATTTCATGTTGACAAAAAAAAAAAACAGACAGTGTACCCAAGTAGATTTTTCGTCTCTTTTTCTTATTTTATTTTCTTGTTCTACCCATTTATTCATCGAGACATACATATATATCCAAGGATACCCCCATAGAATTGCAAATTGCACAGAGGGATTTTTACTTCCGATTTTTTTATTTTTATTTTCCACCTGCAAAGGAAATAAATATAAAGGAAAATTAAGACATTTCTGCAGCAACATGGTTTTTACATTTTGTAGTTTTTTTTTTTATTTTTCTGCTGGTGAATTAGCCTATACAGGATGTTGAAAGCAATGAAGATATTTCTTTCAGCTTCTGTTGCATAAGGTAAAGGGATAACAATCCAGTGATTTGATGTTCATTTTTTAGCTAAGGCAAAGTCCTGGTATGGAAAAGAATTTCCCAGAGGAAATTTTTTTAAGGTTTAGCATACATGAGAGGAGAAATAAAGATTTTTTTAATGGCATCATTTGTGTGTGTCCCATAAACTTCGAACACACAAAAAACTGGAATATAGTCTCACAGAGTTCCTAAAAAAGTCTCAATGGTAGAAATAGGCTTTATATTCAAACCCATTCCTGACAAGTCGAAGCAATTATCTAGTGTGTAGTGAGCCTAGAAATGTTTTCAGTGGAATTTGAAGCAAAGCTTCAGCATATTCGTAACTGACACAATTTTAGTTGGGAAGTGAGACACTTAACTATCATCGTAGTTCACTATATACCAAATATTTCTGTTAAAGGTCTCAAAGTATTATGTTACTATATTTCTAAATAAATAAAGGCTTAAACTCAAATTTTTTCAATTTCTTATTTAAGATAAGAATCAAGAGCGTTTGTTGTGCCATGGCTATGTACAATGTACATGACATATAAAGTTTTCAAACCTCCTACCTTAAAACCTAACCCAATAAACCATATTGCAAGGAAGTTGGAAACCAGCCATTATTTATTTTGTATATATGTACTAAGATTAAATTTATGATACAGTAAAACATTTTCTGAATAAAAGTAATAACAATTAGTCGTACTTCGAATAACGTGAGACCACGTTTTATATGAAAAACAACTTCCATCGACCTACATAACCATAATGACAACTTTCCGAAAGAGTGTCAACGTTGTTCATGTTTTTTTTTAAATAAAAACAAAATTTAAATTAAAATAAAATCATGGTGAAATGTAGTAAAGCATTGAATTAATCATATTCAAGCCTTTATTGTGAAACTTGACATAAGGCTCATGGTTGTGTTGATTATCGCCAACACCGACCCTATTTAGCTGGTAGATTCAGCAATTCACCATTCAAACTCATCGCATTGAATATGTTTAAAGTTCAAGGGGCAAGATTTATGGCAATGCTGGTTACTTTCCATATAAAATCACATGTAGTACTCATACGCGTTGCTTGAAGAGTAGCAGAAAAGGATAATGTGAACCATTATGTATCCAGAACCAGAGTTGTCATCATAAATATTGAGAGGCGTACAAGCATTATGGAAATATATTTTTGTGTTATTGAATAAATGTTATGCTTACCAATTTTTCGTCGTACACTTCTGTGGGTATATTATGTACATATTTAAAGATTACGCAAAATATATATTTTTGTATGGTCAGGTGTAAAATCCTAGCAAGAACGAAAATGTACAAAATCTATGCTCGTATTAAAATGTGATTTCTACAATCTGCTTTCGGGTGGATGCTGTTGTGTTTTTTTTTATTTTACGCGTACCTAAAGGGTGAGGACTATCCTTAAAATGTTAGAAATAGTACAATCGTTAGAAAATTTGAAAAAGGATTTATCTAATATGCATAGGTTTCAATCGATGAATTTACTATTTGTAATCTTTTTTTTAACTATTGAATTATTGGATAAAATTCAAATTAAAGTTTCTTGAGACCTTAATTCCAAATGCGTTTCGCTTAGTTATATTTTAAGTTATTATGATGATTTGTAATCATAAACAGTCTACCTTACATAAAATATTTAATCTATGTAAAATTTTACTTATGTAAACTCTAACATAGAAGAAGCAATGTCATATGCAAATGTTGTTTTAAAAGCATTAAAAAATAGTATCGTACTAAGAACACTTTCTTGAGGAACAAAAGCATTTTGGCACGTTATGCAAAAAATAAACCGAAAACGTTGATCAGATTCGACATAACAATGAGAAATACTAAAAAAAATTTCACGTGATTCTGCAATTCTTACAAATTTTGATGAATTTATCATGAATTTTAGCTCATCGATTGTGGTAGATCATATCCGAAGATGGTTCATGCAGTTATTTGGCTATTATCAAACTTAAACCATAGTTAATCTTAATTTAATCATCCAAAATAAGAGAGTTAAAATTGCTTAACATTTTTTGTCTCAACAACTGTTTACTTACTGTAGTGCCTTAAAGCTTCCAAACATTAGGGTTGCTTAGCAGCAAACTTCGAGATGATGTGTTGTTGCCGGACAAAAGCACCAAATTATTCGTAGATACTACTGAGGTCCCTAGCTTGCGATTTAGGGTAGAACCCATTTCGGCGGTCCTCCATCTTCGATTTTATAGCCGCCATTTTAGAATTTAAGGGCAAATATGAAATTTTAAAGGGTATTTTTTTAAGGACCAATCTTATTATATAAAATTAGCCCAAAATTAACCTAAAAAAAAGTTATAGTCATTTTCATAAATGATGAAAATGTTTGGCTATTCATAAAAACAGAAATCAGAAAAGATCATGCAACTATCCATGGTCTGAGTGTCTATTTTGAGAGGTATTGTCCATTTCCCCCGTTCAGGTGGGAGGGGTAATTTTCTAGAAATTTAACTCAAAACAGAAAAAAGCTATTTAAGAAGAAACGGGAACACTTACAATGGCACGCTATAATATTTTTAAAGGCCACAATTCCATTCTATAATATGCTTCCTAAATAAAGATTTATTAAAAATAGCTTTTGGAAAAAGAATTTTCAAACTTATATATTGAAAAAAAATAAATATGATTTTTTAAGATTAAAATTATTTTTTCGAAAGGTATTTGTGATAGAAACTTTATTTAAAAAGCATATTATGGAATAAAATTGTGGTTTTAATAAAAGTTAAGGCGTGGCATTGTAAGCGTTCACGTTTTTTTTTTTTGTTTTTTTTTTTAATTTTTTTTTTCTGTTTTGAGCAAACTTCTTAGAAATTTACCTATCTCGCCTAGATGGGGGAAAAAAGACCCCCTTATCGATAAGATTTTTTTTGTCTAAATCTAATCTATACCCTCAGATTGTTTTTTGTTCGCTTTTATAACCGAACCCCATAATTTGTGAAATAAAAATCAGGAAAAAATAGGAATTTTTTTCTATGTAGAGCCAATTGATGCCCATCCATCTCGGAATTAAGAAAAAAAATATTATATAAAAATATGAATGCAACTTCGAAAGACGAGTAATCGTGTTAGCCCAAATTGGTTTCCACCTCTCCCTAGATAAGCTCCTTGGATCACATACCCACGGAATCCGAGACCATTTGAGTGTATAGTTCGCCCTGTCCGACTGTTTAAAAAAACCGTTTTCACTTTTACTTTTGAATTTTTTAAACGGTCTAGCAGGGTGAACTATACACTCAAATGGTTTCGGCGTCCATGAAATTTGATCCGAGGAGCTTATCTAGGTAGAGGTGAAAACCGATTTTGGCTAGCACGATTACCTTCGAAGTTGCATTCATATTTTTTTTTTTTTTTGATGCACTGTTTAATCACAAAGTCCCCAATAGTGGACTGCAAGACTTCGGTTTTTTATGTCAGCTCTCAGTCTATTAAACGGAAATAATTCTTGGATCAAATCACGAAAAATGAGCGCAAATTACTAAAAATTAATTCCGATTTATATCCTGGCTCTGCATTTCGTAATTTACGACTGTTTGTTTGCAATTTGCGAAACTGAGTAAAATGAAGATATTGATACTCAAAAATCGTAAATCAACAAAAAGTATTAATCATTCTTCGAACAACAAATCGCAATTTGATCCAAATATTCCTCATTTAAACAATTTGTAAACTGGCAAAAATTATTATTATTATTTCGTGATATTGCCACTTGAAAGATCAATCTTCCTGTACCCTTCATTTTGCAGGTATACGCATTTAATTTCATTTATTTTAAATCTGTTTTGTATCTGTTATATACAAGGGATATTCCAGTGGACATCAACGCTATCATGGCCACCTTTGCTGATGATACTGCAATATTGGTGCCAGATAAATCCGTTACGAAGGCTACACAAAAACTGCAAAATGCAGTCGATAAAGTTAGTGATTGGACGCAAAAATGGCGAATCAAACTAAATGAAACAAACTCGACGCATATAAACTTTACAAACAAAAAAATAAATAATGTTCTAATTCTTATAAACATTACAGCAGTACTTTACTTTAATACTGCCAAAAACCTTTGAATGGCTTTGGATGCAAACCTAAAATGAAAAGTGCACATGAAAAAGAAAGGAGACGAGCTAAACTTGAAGAAAATTTACTGATTACTATAAGAAAGAACTCTGACCTATCTATCCAGAACAAACTAATGTTATATAAGCAATTATTGAAACCCGTTTGGACATATGGCATCTAACTATGGGGCTGTACAAAGAAAACAAATGCTGAACTCACCCAGAAATTCCAAAGCAAGGTCCTTCGCGGAATAATAAATGCCCCTTGGTATATAAGAAATAGCGATCTACATCGTGACCTTCAAATTGAAATGGTTACAGAAGTGGTTAAAAAACAGGCTGTATCACACAATCAGCAACTGCAAAGTCATACCAACTCCGAAATGGAGACCGTCTTAAATGTACGAGACAATGTTCGGAGATTAAGAAGAACCAAGCCTCATGAGCTGATGGTCTAAAAGCTATGGAAAGTGTTATAACTTAAACTTCCCACAATGCGACTGATAAATTAAGAAAGAAAAATCATTTGTCGATCTTTCATAGGTTGGTCCTGATTCACCGGTGGTCTTAGTGCGGTAAGAGTCCCACACTACTTGGTACCGATTCTTACCGAGTGTCTTTTGAAGATTTCCATCGGATAAAAAAAAAAAAAAAAAATGTATTTGAAATAAATACTTTACGCTTGACTCTAGTTAAATTTGAACTTGCAACCCTCCAGCTACGGAGCGCGCATGCAACGAATAGGCCAATTTGCACTATTGATCCTTGGTGTCACATATAAAGGATTAGATACATTCCATGTTATGGTGCTGTATCTTATCGAGAAGTAAATTGCGACAAGAAAGTCGTGATTTGCGATTTTTTTGTTGGTAATTTGCAACGTTTCTCGCTATTTTCGCAAATTACGAAAAAAATCGTAAATCAGTGATTATGCAACGTAAATTACTAAATGTTTATCTAAAATCAATATTTTGTTATTCCTGTTTGTGATACTATTCTTTTGGAAAGTAAATTACTGCAAAAAAGTTGTATTTTGCTATGAAAAGTAAAAATTTGAATCATGAATTTTAATTGCAAATCACGATGAACAAATTTTGAAAATTGCTTCGCCTTGATAAACGAATAAAATTCACTAATTTCAGAAAAGTCACATCTCGAATTTTTTCACAAATAAATTTTTTCATATCAATGAAATCATACTGCTTCCCTGCACCTATTATGCTCAAAAAAGGACATCTTTAGTACACTTACTTATTGTCATGTTACTTAAAAGTAATTTTTTTTTTTTAATTTAAAACTTGGCTTTTGCAAATATTTAGCTCTTTGGATTGCCTGAACATTTTAAATTTTCAGATATGTGACCTTTTCGAAATTGGCAATTTAATTAGATTTGTAAACTGCAACTGCTCTTGGACTATAAATTACAATTTTGAATAGTTGTTTGTCAAAGGCCCGAATATCAGTAGCTCTAGCTAGTCCTTTATTGTCTGTATGCTAAAATTAGTACGATATATCAAAAAGTACAGGGTCTTGTTTTAACTAAAAGGTTAAGCCATTAAGAGAAGAATTATATAACTAAGATCAACAGAAATAAAATAATTCGCTATATTTTTAAAACCGTTATAATATCATGTATTGCAATATTTTATATACCGTAATTAATTTTGATATTCTGGCAACACTTCTTAAAACCAACAACTCAGGTACCTATTTTATAAAATGTCGTGCGCATTTTATACGAACCCAGATATGGGTATTGGGTGTATTCACTTATATAGGTTCTGTTTGATTTATTTCACCACCCCCTGCTGCTTTTATATATGAACGCAATAAAAATGCATTTTTTACAAGTTTCATTTTATAGTCAGTGAGTCCTTTTTACGTGCAATTCCTGATATAACTTTTTTTTATGACTTCCATGCCCATAAATTTATACAAGGCTCTATGTATAGTGAAATGTTTACTCGTGCATGCAGATGGCAACATGTTGCATAACATAAAAGCCAGTAGTAACGATTAACTCTCTCGTCAATGATTTGCATACGTAAAACTAGAGGCAGGTTGTTCTTGTTCGTTTCATTTTGCCATTGATTATATCCTTCACCTTCGGTTGTGTATTTATGAAAATTATACCTTTTTTATGTGTATGTGTGGGTGTTTTTTTTTTTTTTTGTTTAAGAAATTTGCATGCGTAATGACACATTTGAAGAATATTATAGTATTATAGTTTTTAAGCGAATAATTAGTATTTCTATGGAAGGATAGAAGTTTTTCGTCTCTATTATGTTTATGGGTGATGTTTTTCATGGAAAATATATTTTGAAAATTAGAAGCTCAATGGAGTTTGTAACATAAAATTTAATCATGTTTTAGCTTATGTACTTAATTGAAAGCATATCCTTCAACAATATTTTTTGCATGTTGAAGTAGGTATATTTAATTTATAAAGTTAAGACATTTTTGGTCACAATTTAATTTTAAAGTCAGTGGAATTTCTTATAGATTTTTATCAGTGTGGATTTGTGAACCAATCGAAATTTCTTTTGTCGGGATTCTAAAAATTGAACCTAAAATGTCGAAATATGGCAACCAATCCAATTCCTGGCAAATATCCTATCCTAATGGTAGATGTTACTGCAATTCATTGGTTATGAACATATTTTGTTCATTGTTTAAAGAGGGAATTTAATTTTCACGATCCACGAGCCAACCATGCCAATTTTGGAATGAAAATTGATTTTGTAAATTTGCTAACAAAAATTGTATGGCAGGTATTATAACTTTTAGTTCTAAACGAAATGAAAAAAACTTGTCGACAGAATCACCAAAAACCACTATGTACTAATTTTTAAGAAAATCGACCCAGTCGTTTAGGTTGTAGCCGAAAAGACAGATAAACAAACAGACAGAATTTTGCCGTCCACTTTTGTGGCCTTACATAAGTGTGTATTTTTTTTTATAAAATGTGAAAAAAAAAATTTTTTGTATTTTTTTCATAAATTTAACTGAAAGCAGCAATTATTCCAAGAAAGTCAATATTACAAAAGATATATATATATAAACTCACTTATAAAACATTTTGGTCTAATCTTTTAAACTACTGAACCAATTTTGGTACATTTTTATATATCAAAGAAACGGTATTTCAATGTCATCAGTCAATTCTGAAAAGTTTATCATACAGCATAACATACACTCAGAAAATTTGAGAAACTCATTTAGAAGTCCTAGTAGACAAACAAATGGATGTGAATACGTAGTCGTTCTATAAATAGAAAACACTCAATAAAAATATAGCTAGTATTTCTTTTTCAAATATTTTTAGAATGACAATAGTATAATAAAGGAGAAATCATTTTTATCAAGTTTATCAAAATTTATCACCTTCAGCCTTAGCACATCAGGCCTTCAGTTTGTTAGGCCAATCATGTACATTATACACTGCATTTCAGTCTGAACTATTGGCCACCTGTCTCTCTTTGTAGACTTAATTTTCAACTTTTTTTGTTTACTGTGGAGTTTGCTAGAGGCCATGAGCTCCAATATGGACCATTTGACTTATTAGAGCAGCCTCAAATCAAGACTACCGGAGGGCCATTCGTGAGTTCTGATCAACCCAAAAGCTCAAACCACTTTTGAACGAGCTTTCGTTTGAAGTACCCATCAGTGCTTTTTAATACTGTTTGGCCCTTTTGTTGACCTCCTATTCGCAAAAATGGAGTATTTTGGCACATTCATGGTTTGTATCCCATAACCACTTAACCTTACATAAGGCTGATGATGGCCTCTCTGGACCCAAGCAATCTTATTCTTAGCTTCGTTAGAGTTCGTTCTGTGTACTTAATTACTTTATTTGTTGTATTTTTCCCCAACCGCGTAAATTGTTTAATCGGAAACACACATTTTTCGATGTTTTTTGTTAGCGTAACCAGAAAATAGGTTAAGCTTTTGATCTTCTTATTTTTCTTAGAACATTCTTCAATTAAAACCCTGTTGTATGATTAAAAACTCTAATCCTAGTCCTCTAGTAGAAAAAAATTATAATGGGTCTTAACACCGATCTTTGGCTTATTCTTATCTCTCTGGCCATCATACTTTCTGCTATCGCGGGGGCTTTCTTCGACTGCGAACCACCACTGTTCTCATTACCCTGCCTATATACACACCCTTTAAGATCTACTTTCAAGGCTTTCAAATTCAAGCCCTATTTTTAAGCTTTTTGTTCATTATTAATGATAATGGCTTATAAAATTGGCCAGTTTATAATTCTTGAGCGCTCAGTATTTTTCCTCAATTTTTAAGCAGAGCAGGAGAATAAAATATGTATATACACTATTCCTCACGTAGAAGTCAAAACAACTCTTTTTTCTTTTTTACTGCGACAAAAAATAATTAAGCAAGCGAATCCAAAAAATTTCAGTCTCAGCTTTTAAGGGGAAAAGTGAGGATTTTTTGGGAGGAATCCTGTTTATATTTCTGAGTGCTCTGAGTCCCCTGAGATCTCAGGAATATAAACTGGCTAAATGTTCTTGAAAAATGCGGCTTATTATTTTTTTAAAGGGAGGCGAAAAAGCTGGATCGGGCCCTGTGTGTAACCAGCACGTATAGCCTACTTTCGGTAATTTGTAAGGAAACCTCAATTTTTAATTCATTTATAACATGGTTATTCCAAAATCGAAAAATAAAGTTGTTTTCTGTGAAAAACAAAACATATGTGTATGTAGTTTTTAGAAGTTTGTCAGTTAAACGATAATGTAATTAGCACTGCGTTCCGAGGGCAGGACGTTTTAGTTATTATTATCAACTGATTTATTGAAAATTAAGATTCGTTTTCAATGCATCTAATACTTTCGTAAATCAAAAAACACGGCAAAATGCCGTCCCTTTAAAACAAAATTCACATTTTTCTATTCAAATATTACTCAATTAATTAAAACAGCAGTGCATTTGAAGGTATGTACTCTTTGAATTATTTTCATTTTCATTTTATGAAAGTTACGTCCACATGTATAAAACAAAAGTATGACTATATCAATTATTTGTAATACATTAAATTTGTGTTTGCTATTGTATTAAAATAAAAATAAAAATAAAAATAAAAATAAAAATAAAAATAAAAATAAAAACAACACATCACTAAAATCACACAAAAACGAAACGTTTTAATTAACGTTTATATCTATTTGATCAGGTTACGCGAAACTTTTGTTCATAATTGATACAGCCAACTCAAAATTCCACTGAAAACTTGGATAAAAAACATAGACTTAATAAAAATTCATCACATAAAAAAACATACATTCATCAAGGATTTATTTTCAGTGAAAAAATATTTTATTTTATAATGAATATTTTTTTTTGTGCGTTCGTTCCTCACTTTTTCATCTTCCTGTGAGCTTTGAGTTCATAAATCATTTAATAATAATAACTGGCAGGCAGACCAGCATTTAGAGTCCATTCAATTTATTTGCATACAACCTTAACCAAGGTATTTGATATTTCAATAATTACAGTCAAGTTCTCTTAAATGAAACTGAAAAAGGCTTGAAACAAAATCAATCTGACCAAAATAGGAGGCTTTTCATTCTAGCGAAGTTTGGACTACTAGAACAAGGTGCAGAATAATGGGCGGGCGTTTTTGAAATGGCTACCCCCCCTATTAGGTGGACAGATTGGGAGGGTGCTGTTCTAGAATGCTTGTACCAGTTGAAATCATGAAACTAACAGGATGGGGTTACCCTCCACACAGTTATTCGAACACTTTTCCCTGGTAGCCATTTTTCCAGATTTCATTATTTTTATTTGCCTCTTCCTCGGTCCCCAGATCTAGCAATCTGCAATTTTTTTCCAGAAGGGTCACCTCAAGGCACGTGTAAACGAGCACAAGCCCGGAACTCTGGACTGTTTGAAGGAAGATATTTATCTGGAAGTCGCACAAGTTGACAGAGTGATGTTGGAACTTGGAAAGAGTTTATGCAAATTTCCAAGGACGCCTCCAGCAATGCATCATCAAAAACGGACACCATACTTAACTGATTTGATTTTCCACACTAAACTTTCGAAAATGCTATTCACTTTGCGGAGTTGAATCTTTCAATAAACGGTGGAAATTACCAATTTTATAATTTTTCTAAAAAAGCCCGCCCTTTAAGCGACAACCTGTACAAGTTCCATTTAATGAGTTGACAAGTTAAACCAAATTCAGTTTAGTGGGCCTATAGCTAGAGAATAGCTGAGTAAGCTATTAAAATTATTATATTGTATTCAAAAAGTGCGGTGAAGTTTATTATTATTTTTAGCCAATTGGTATCTTTTTTTATCAAAAACCTTGCATTTTTTGTACTCGAATAGAAAAACGGTGTCTTTTATAAAATTTTAAAATCCCAAAAAAGGAAATCCTTCATACAGAATGTCAACGCCAACGCCAAGAGCAAACAGATTTACCAAAATCATTTTTCAAAGGATAACATCGAATTCAATTTCACAAAGCAAAAATAATTTTCAGAAAAAAGCCGACATGTGGTTTAAAACAAATATGTATACATAAATTCATTCATACATACATACATATGCGTTTATAGTGAAACCCATATAAAAAAAATTCACAAAACATTTTTTAACACCGTCGCATCCCAAGAAAAGAGAGGCTATACGCAACTGTTTTTTTTTTTTACTCACTTTTAAGGTTATTATAACACTAAAATTCATAAACTTTTTATTCCATCCGCACAAACTCCAAACACCTTGGGGCTGTTTTAAAAACTTTCTGGCACTAACTTTTTATTCATAGAAAAAATCATTTTGTTTGTCAAAAGCAACGATGACCTCATTTAAAAATCCTTTTTTACTTATTTTTTCTATAAATATCCTTGAGCTATCGAGTTTCAAGCTAAAGAAACATTTACATATGGTTTTGAAAGTTTATATTCGTAAAGCACAATGAAACTTGTAATTAAAAGCAATTAGAATGAGAAATTATGTTAATTAGAAAAATATATTTAATTTTAAATTTCACACGCACTCTTACAGTTTTTGTTATTCAGTGTCAGTCACATAATTAAATCTTAGTGATTCTCTCAAAAAGGTGATGAGTGATGACTGATGAACTAAACATGAAATGAGATAGTTTCAAATGAATACAATATTTTTTATTCAGTCATCACCACAAAGCCTGCTTATCATATAAAAATCTTAAAACAAGTACCTATGTCTACAATATAAGAACAAATTACATACGTGATTTCATATTCTGCGTGCTGAAACATTATATTTTCTTTTTAATACAAATAAGAATGAATTATTGCATTTTTAATTGCGGCTTAGGGTCCACATGAAATTTTGATTTATAATAATTTGTCTGGGCTCACAAGCTCATGCTCCTTTGAGATTAAAAATGACGTGACTTTTTTTTCAATTGCGGGTCAGGGTTTTAAACAAAAAATTACTAATAATCAACATGCGAGTCTCTTGCACTTCATTTTTTCTTTTATTTTAATGCCTGTAAAACAGTAAAAATATATAAATTTAGTGGAGCAACAGCTCGTGAAGAACCCAGGGCCTAGTGACTTACTACTCTCAACCATTTTTGTGTGCGTGTTGTTGGCAGGAATAGAGGCGACCTACAATATTTTTTTCCGAGTCCGAACGGCTAGATGAGAAGCACTAATTCATTACAAGTTTACTCTTGGAGGATTTGTCAGTTCCTCGCAAGAGGCAGTACCTCGGGAAAAACACTTCTGTTTTTAGGTGGCAGCGGCACGATAGTCCAAGGCACTAAACATTATGCCAAAATTTTAATTTTGATTTATCTACATAATAGACAAACAATAAAAACGTTGTTAAATCAGTTTGAAATGTATATTTCTAAATCAATCAGCCTGAATTTAGAAATAAACATTCCACGATAGATCAAGTGCATCGGATTTCGGATGTTGTGGAAAAGGCACTTGAAGAAAAACAGGCTATATTCTTAGATGTTGCTCAAGCTTTTGACAAGTTCTGGCACTTGGGACTTGATTACAAACTACATATAGGAATCTTCCCAGGCAATACTACGAAATACTGAAATCCTACGTTACGAATTGACTGTTTAGCGTACGGTACGACCAAAATTACTCGGAGATAAGGATAAGTGAAGCCGGTGTATATCACAAGGAAGTGTTCTAGGACCAACCCTGTATTTGTTATATACAAGGGATATTCCAGTGAACATCAACGCTATCATGGCCACCTTTGCTGATGATACTGCAATACTAGCGCCAGATAAATCCGTTACGAGGGCTACACAGAAACTGCAAAATGCAGTCGATAAAGTAAGTGATTAGACGAAAAAATGACGAAACGAACTAAACGAAACAAAATCGACGCATATAAACTTTACAAACAAAAAAGTAAATAATGTTCCAATTCTTATAAACATTACAGCAGTACTTTACTCTAATACTGCCAAATACCTTGGAATGGCTTTGGATGCAAAACTAAAATGTAAAGTGCACATGAAAAAGAAAGGAGACGAGCTAAACTTGAAGAAAATTTACTGATTACTATAAGAAAGAACTCTGACCTATCTATCCAGAACAAACTAATGTTATATAAGCAATTATTGAAACCCGTTTGGACATATGGCATCTAACTATGGGGCTGTACAAAGAAAACAAATGCTGAACTCATCCAAAAATTCCAAAGCAAGGTCCTTCGTGGAATAATAAATGCCCCTTGGAATATAAGAAATAACGATCTATACATCGTGACTTTCAAATGAAAATGGTTGCAGAAGTGGTTAAAAAATACGATAAATGACACAATCAGCGACTGCAAAATCATACCAACTCCAGAATGGAGACCTTCTTAAATGTACGAGACAAAGTTCGGAGACTAAGAAGAACCAAGCCTCATGAGCTGATGGCCTAAGATCTATGGGAAAGTGTTACAACCTTAAACTTCCTCATGTGATTCACAAATTAAGAAAAAAAATTCATTTGGCGATCTGTCATAGATTGGTCCTGATTCGCCTGAAGTTTAAGGGCGGTTAGAGTCCCATAGTAATCAGTACCGATTCTTACCGAGTGTCTTTTGAAGATTTCCATCGGATAAAAAATCAATTTATTCTAATTTTTAATAAATACGTACTTACTTGTTCTTATATTCAAGAGGCTCACACTTTTAAAAATTTTGTATAAAGGACATTAAAATTATATATGAAGAAAATGTTTTGACTTTTAAATTCACTAAAACAACTGCTGTAATAGTTAGAGGAGAAAAAAAAAGAATAAAATCTGAGTTCTCGACCAAAAATTATTGGAAAAAAAAACAAAATCGTTGGATCACTTTTTTATTAATTTTTTTTGTATACCATTTTTCAGGAAATAAATTGGTACACAAATCTTAAGAATTTCCATGTACATACAAGAAAAAAAATTTTCTTAAATATAAACCATATTGTGCCCATAAATATGATTTCTAACTTCTGCCATCATTATCAATGTTATTTGAAGTTAAGGTTTTTTTATTTTTCTAAGTGGTTTTGAATGTGAATAAATATGTAAAATTAGTTAGTTAAACTGTTGAGTGTTTCTCAGCAAACTGATACTTTTATATCCCTCAGTGATTTTATGTATTTACTAAGTATTTTTTCCACTTCACTTTTAAAAACTGTATTAGCTAGAAAATCAAGTGTTCGATATATGGCAAGTTCAATTGTAAAAAATCGCAAGTGTATATATTATAAAAAAAAACACTATTTTATACCCCGAATGTCACTATCTTGGCACGTCCCAAATAAAACCTGAGGTTACCAACTATTTCGTTAGAATTCTACTATAATAATTGAAAAACAAAAATTAATTTGAGTTATATTTACATACGTCAGATATATAACTGAAGCTTTAAAATTTCATATTTTTATAAGTTATTACTCACTAACAGAATTTGCAGTTTTATAGGGTGATTTTTTAAGAGGTTTAGAACTTAAAAAAAAAAAAAAAACACAAAAAATTCGAAAAAATGAATGAAATATTTATTTGAATCGATAGTTTGAACCTTGCAATTTAATGTTTAAAGATGATTTCACGCAAATGTTGACCGCGGCTGCGTCTCAGGTAGCCCATCCGCTGAGTCCAATTTTGGCATACTCTTTCACACATATCGGCCGGTATCTCACGAATGAATGCATGGATGTTGGCTTCCAGTGCGACAATCGAAGCGGGCTTGTCCCTATAGACATAAGCCTTGACATACCCCCACAAAAAATAATCTAATGGTGTCAAATCGCACGATGTAGGCGGCCAATTGACCGGCCCGAAACGTGAAATTAACTGTTCACCAAACTCGCCTCGCAATTGCGCCATTGTTTCGCGTGCTGTGTGGCATGTGGCACCGTCTTGTTGAAACCACATATCATGCAAGTCAAGAACTTCCATTTCGGGCAAAAAAAAGTTTGTTATCATCGCTCGGTAGCGTTCACCATTGACAGTAACGCTGCGATTCGCATCATCTTTGAAGAAATATGGCCCAATAATGCCGCCGGCCCATAAACCGCACCAAACAGTGGCTTTTTCGGGATGCATTGGTAGCTGTTGCAATGCTTCTGGCTGATCTTCACTCCAAATGCGGCAATTATGCTTATTTACGTACCCATTCAACCAAAAATGAGCCTCATCTCTGAACAACAAGCAGCGCGCGATGAACATTTCGAACCGAGCACGAATTTTGATAGTAAAATTCAATAATTTGCAAGCGTTGTTCATTTGTAAGACGATCCATGGTTAAATTGCAAACCAAACTGAAGCTGTTTGACAGTGACACAAGGTACTAAACACACGTCAGCTGTCAAAACCAGTGTTGCCAAAACCAAACCAGCTAAAAAATCACCCGTTAGTTCAAAATCTGTCCCAGATTTTTGAAGTAGGCTTGTGTAGTTTGCGAACGAACTAAATCATTGAACTAGTTCACTCAATTCAATTGGTGAACTAAGTTCAGACACTAAGTTCACTACTTCATTTATTTCGCAAAATTTTGTTCAAAAAAAGAGAAAAGCTCATTCATTTATTTTGTTTTTTTTATATTTTCTTTGGATTTCTGTTCTCTTTAATAGAGCATACAAACAACTCCAGTTGAAGTGAGTTTGAACAACGATTCAACTCTTTATGAACCATTATTTGGGTTCATGTTCCGAATAGCAATATATATATATATATCTCTTGTGTCAAAATCATTTACCTCGGGATGTTATATCTAGCATTTGTTTATCTATTTTTGAGAGCAACACAACACTGTCAAAATTTTCATGTGACTTTGAAACTAGATATGGTCCGAGCGTCTTTTTCTCTATGAGTGTTTGACGGTTCCCAATAGCCTGGCAAGAGCTGCTAAAGAATTTGAAATTTTTTTTGAAAAAATTGCAAAATTTTAAATAAAATTAGCTTAATAAATCGAATGGAAACCTTATAACAACGCACTTCCGAATGTCCCAATTGAGACACATCCATACGTGGGTAAGGAATTCAATAATTTTAAATAATCATAAGAGTCACAGCCACACGTCTTTTGTATTCTTACTTTATATGAAAATATATTTGTTTTTGAATAACTTGGAGTTTTTATAGTTGGGATCAAACAAGTAAATTTTTATTTTTTTTTGTCAAATGAACTATTGAACTAAATTGAACGAACTAGTGCGTGAATCGAACTAAATTGATCGCTCACTCAAATGAACTAAACTGCCAACTCTATTTTGTAGAAAATAAAATCAAAAATAATATTATTTTATTTTCGTGTTGGTACAGCT
The DNA here is from genome assembly GCA_946251815.1 of Dasysyrphus albostriatus. Taxonomy (NCBI): domain Eukaryota; kingdom Metazoa; phylum Arthropoda; class Insecta; order Diptera; family Syrphidae; genus Dasysyrphus; species Dasysyrphus albostriatus. The sequence goes on from OX276336.1 coordinate 14,435,618, forward strand.
GTGTTTTATTTTAAGGTGGAAATTAATAAACATACATCGATTCTGATCAGCATAATCTCTCTGTATTTACACGATAAACAAACGACTCTCTCCAAATTGGTGTAAGTATATGATATCGAGCAGAGAAAATTTGTTTTTGGCACAAAAAATGGTCACTAACTTGCTAGTCCTTACTTCGCACACTATATACTTTTTTCATGGATCAAACCATTTTTGCCAAACTTTTCTCAAATTTCTTCTGAAAATATTTTGACTGTTACAGTTTATTTGCAAAGTGGATGTAAATATATAAATGTCACTACCGTGGCAACTAAAACCATGTCTCTACCGTGGCATTTCATCATTTTTACGTGTAAAATCAAGTGCAAAAAAAAAATGTACACTTGTAGTGTACCTAGGTGCAATACTCCACTGATTTTTTTTTTATCAAAACCTCCAGAGCCATTTTTGAGATAAATGAGATTTTCCTTAACGGTTTTATCGCATAAGTACCTACCGTTATATTTGGAGTTAAAAAGAAAAATTTCGATTCCTCCTCTGGAGAGTTACAAAAAACCTTAAATTGGAAGAAAATCACTTCAGTGGCTAAGGCAAGACAGACAGAATATTGCCACACACTTTTTAGGTGTTCTCTACCATAGTTATGTCAAGTTTGATTGTTATCTTGACATATTTTTTGCACAAATCTAAGACTTGCCCTATAGTATATCGCAAGTATAAATCGTTCGGGAGAAGAAGCCTATTTTCCCCCGTTGTGTTGAGAGGGACAATTTTCTAAAATATTTACTTGAAATACCTACTTGAAAAAAACATAATAAAAATCAACATCATACTTTACAATGTCGTGCTATAACCTTTTTAAAAGCCTAAAATCTATTCTTCAATTTCCTATCTAAAAAAACTTGGTTTCATAAAAAGTTTTTGAAGAAAGAAAACAACAATTTTGTTGAGTTCCCAAAGAGAGGGGAGCCTTCACTTTGAAAAAGATTTTTTTATTCAACAACTCGATTGATTTTCCTGCTACAAAAATTAATGGCTAAATTTTTTTTTTTTTGCGTTAAATTGAAAATAAAGAATTTACAGATAAAAATATACGACCGTTTTCCCGAAGAAATATTGTATTATTTTGAGAAAACACTTAAAATGTAAGTGTATTTTTATCAGTAACTTCTTAATTTTCAATTATACTGCAAAAAGTATTTTAACATACATTGTAAATAATTTAGATTTGCACAAGAAAAATTAGAATATTTTTTTGTAAAAAAAAATGGTTTTCAAGATATCATGGAAGTCCTCTTCCACTTCACTTTTTGAGATGGTGGAAAAAAGAGGGGGCTTTCAACCCCAAAAAATTTAGTCTTACAACCACACTGGGGCCCTTCTACACATCAAAAGAAAAAAATTGTCCTAACCAAAATGCAAGGTCAATGTATCATTTCAATAAACTAATAAGCTAAAATTTGTTCCATCACATTTTTTTTTTAAACAAAAAAATTAATGGTTTTCAAAAAACTGAGAAAAAACTTAATAATAATTATAATAATTACTAATTATACTCCCATTCTTCGCTTACTAAATTTCCCCTTGTCAACATTTAGGGAACTTTTATGAAATGCTCAACACGTCCAAACAAAGCTCGCCACCAAAATGTGTCTTTGTAAGAATTTTTTTTTAATTTTCCTGGGCTAAAATATTGTTGGAAAGATTTTTTTCTATTACAATAATTACTATGATCACTTCGTAAAAAATGTTATTTGCTATACTTAAGGCTATTTTCTTCATATCAAAATGTACTAATAAACAATTGTTACCAGCAAATAACTTTTTCCACGCAGTGATTTGAAATGTGCTCCTCAGGCTGTGTTTCCAGGGGACAGGTAGTAGTGCTTGGGGGGAGAGGTGCCTTAACAGAATTTATTTACACATAAGGCACATTTAAAAACTGTATAGTTTATTTTAATTAGCAAAGTCGCTAGCGAGATATATGCTCCTATCGAGCGTTTTGCTTAATTCTTTGAATCGGTTACTCAACTTTACAAGGTGACCCTGTTTTTCTTTCAGAAATTGCCCCCAAAGTGGATATTGGATGAATACGCTTAGATTTGTCTAATGTTTCATTTGATTTACACACAAGATCCTGCTCTTGTCTTTAAAATTGTCCTAACTCTATCTGTTTTCCATTGCATGCTAATTTCAATTTATCCTTATCGTCAGGATTATTTTTGGATTAATGGAAATCTTCTTTCATGATCCCAATTTATAAGTCTGGTTTGGAAAATAATGTTGAAAATTACAGAAGGATTTGTAAGCTGGCAGAAATTCTTTAAATGCTTGAAAGTTTAGTAAGGAGCAAACTCGATTTTTTCGTAAAAGAACATGAATGAGTTTTGTGAACAATAAAATACATTCGTATTGAGAAAGCATACAAAAATTTTGTTTTTATTCTTAGACGATAAAGCCCGTAAAAACCTTTCAAGAAAGTGTGGTTTGGTTAAGCACTTGAAAATTGTTTGGTCTGTGTGATCCTTAGAATCTTATAAATATTTAAAATTGATGTATTTGACAAAAAAAAAAAAACTAAATGATTAATGCCCAATTTCTTGAAAGACTTTTAATTATTTTAACATTCATTTAGCCTTTAAATGATGTTTTTCTGTTTGACCAAATGCTTTAAAATTAAAAGGATTTTAAATGCCTTTGTAAACTAAAAGCTCGTTTTTGTCTCATTAAATTTAAAAAGTCTTTTTTGTTCAGCCATTCCAGTCAACAACAGCTGATATCTTGCTGTCAGGATAATTGTGCGAGTGAAACAGTGTCTTCTTTTATATCCAAGGAAGTGAGGTAAACTCAGTTTAATTAAAATGTCCCTAAAATATCCCTTTTTTACATTGATGAAACTGAAAAATTGTAAATGTCAGGTAAAATTTAGAAGGAGCTTAAATTAAAGCAATTTTAGTATGTTTGTTTATGAAATTGGCAATAAATAAAACACTTTAACGCGGCTATCAATAAATCATTTAGTCTACGATTTTATTAAACTACGGAATAAGAGCTAAGCCATCACTGGTCAAAAAGTTTGCTGCTTATTCCTTCGCTAAACTATCTGCTCGGTGGTTTAGCTTAGTAAACGTCACTTAGCAGGCATTTTGTCTTATTATATAGCAATATTTTGCAATTAATCCATAGATAAGGCCAAACTTTCGCTTTTCCACGATTTTTAATTTGGCTGAAAATGTTAATCTTAATTATTTCAAATTATAATAAACAATAAGTTTTTATACTTTTAAATAAAATTAAATGAATTATTTGAGGTAATTTTTCTTTTCTGAAAGTAAAGTTGAAACCAAACCAGAATAATAATTACCAAAATATAGCTGAATTCATATTCCATTCACCACACTTTTAGTTTTAAAGTTCAGAAAGATTTTAAACCCTTAACCGAATAACACGGAAAATAAATGTACAACTTAAACATACACAGCCACATTTAGACTTCACTGTATAATAAAGTTGAATAATTTCATGAAAACCATCCAATAGAAAACTGCCTTTAGCATATCTTCCTAAAACTTTATTTAACAAAAAAAAAAAAAACTTTACAACTTTAAACTTTTTGTACTTTCTTACACAAACTATCTACCAAACTAAACTACACAACATGTCCTAATTTCAATCTTTCGATTTAACAAAGCCATGATAACCGGAACCGGAAGAAGTCACTGCCAGGGTGAAGAAATCCTAACGAGTTACCTAAATAGATATTTGGAATACGAACTCTTTTTTTTTGACAAAAATGAAATGGTCACGTATACAAATGAAATGAAAAAAAAAAAAAAAACAAAAACAACTAAACAAAAGGACAAACAATTCAAAAGTTGCTCCAACACGTTCCAATTGCGAACCAAACAAAAAAAAAAGTACAAGTAATTCGAAACTTGTTAAGAAATTCTATTTTTCTTCTTGTTCTGTGTGTTATCATTTCGAAGACGTTTTTGTCATTCCTTCCCTCGTCCTTTTTTTCGGGAGCATCATTGTAGGAGTAGCGCTTAATCGTTTTCGCATTGTTATGCGACAGACAGCTGGCCGGCTATTCTAACGACTAACGACACGACGACGGAAGACGACAATGAGAAACTTGTTCTTTGGAAAAAGCACGCCTTGTGCTTGTAGGCATTTAGTAGAGACTTAAAAAAGATTTGGTGAAAAAGATAAACTCGCAGGATCTAGGTGTAGCATGACTGCCTCCGTTTCTCTCCCTACAACCAACCAACCAGCCATTGGGTATGATTACATGAAATGTTTAACATTTTTCGCCTTCGGGCAAGGATAAATTATAATTGAAGGAAATGCTTTACAATTTTTCTTTTTATATGTTTGTATATATTTCAACAGCAGCAATATTTTCTCGTCGAAGGAGAGCATTTTTGTAGTTGTTGCTGCTGATGTGAAAAAAACGTCTTCTACCCGAACACCTTAAGTGTGAATGGTTGCTGTTACGTGTCCTACATGCTTCCTGGAGCGACATGGCTATGAGGGATGTTATGGTTCAAGGTTGAAAACCTGCTCACAAAATGATTTGTGGGGCGTTACGATTCCGAAAAGAACATACGTCAAATAGGCGCGTGACATGGAATAAAACATCATAAATGCTATTTGGAATATTTTTTTTTAAAAGTAATATGCTTTTGTGTTTCATTCAAGATTTTGTTGATGGAATTATGGACGACTCATCACTTTTCCATTAAATTTTATTCTTAATCTTTCTGAATGAGTCTCCAACAATAAGGGACTGACTTGTTTTTTTCTTTTGGGAGTTATTTATGATGGAACTTTATTTTTTAGATTTTTTAGAGATAAAAATGTGTGTGTAGGAGCAGGAACTTAGATACGTAGGTACTTTCATTAAATTATAACCAGAAAAATTTAAGTTGATATTTTGATATACAATTATTTAAGATTAGATTTAATGAAAATGATATCGATTAGAGGTAAATAGTTTAAACTTTTTTACCACTGCGGTAAGAAGTCAAGCACACCGCGTTTTAAAACGAACGAAACGAATATTGGTGACAATTGTAGCTTCCCTTACCTATCTTAAGCTAGGATGGAACTTATTTTGACAATTTTCTAATTCTCTTTTGTAAAGGAGGAGGGGATGAAGGAGAATATTTTAAGATATACCCAAAACAAGCACCCCCAATCTAGCCTTCATTCTTGTTCTCTTACTTAAACCAAACAAATACAAATTAAAACTTTTTTTTTGCAAATAAATATTAGATTCCAAGCAAATAATTCAAAAATCCTCAAACAAGAAAAACTCACAAGTCAAAAATATCATTTTGTGAGTTTCAATTTTCACCAACTTCAACCTCGTAGATTATATAAATCGTTGTTGCTCTCGACCGTGATGTTTCAGCACATTCCTATACTTCACCGACAAACTCTCACTCAAAAAAAAAATCAAAAAGTTAAACTTTCTGCCAAGAACAGCGCCTTCATTCTGTTGTAAGCAAAAAAAAGAAAAAACTACAAAGCCAAACAAAATGCCACATTTCTCGAGATAGGTACATATTTTTTCTCCTTTGAAACTCTATAAGATATTGCAATAAAAGCAACAAATTTCTCTGACAAGACACGAATGAAGAAATAGTACAAAACGCAAAGGATGCAGTTCCATCAACTTATATACTCTATACTCACATAGCTAGGATTATTTTATATGAATGAGGATAAAACTGTGGTGAGTGGATTCTATGTGATGTTGGTAGTTTGGTTCTAGAAACTAGAGGATTATGAAGAATGTTTGTGGATTTCAGGAGCGAATAATTCATGTTCGTACTTTCATAATTTTGTTTCCAACGAAAATGTAAGTTTCATGAAATGTTATCGCAGAAGATGAAACAAAAATCATAAATGGGAATTTAGTTTTCTGTGTAAAGATTATTATTCAATTTTCTTAAGTTTTCAAAACCTACATACGTTTTCAAAATTAGACTTCTGAATTTTGAATGACATAAGCAGTTATGTATCTATGTTAATCTAAGTCTTCTGAAAGCACACCACTTGAACTAAATATGTATATGAGTGGAGCATGGCCGTAATCAAGATTTTTTCCCTGGAATAAATGTGGTTTTAATAAGGGATATCATGTTGGATTAACTTAAAGAAACTTTGAATTTTTTCAGTAATTTACTAAAGCTTTTACTTTAATATCATAGTTTACTTTAGTACCTATCATACGAACGGTGACCATCAGTCCCGGGATTGTCCCGTTTTTCTATAGCTCGGCCCGGTTTGAAGATTCAGGGCCAGATTTTTAATGCGAGCTAATACAGGTCTAGGGTCTAAACCTAAATTTTCTTCAGAGACGTGTTTTCAATCAATTTAACTCCGTTGTGGCGCCTAGCCAATCTCGATTGATCTAACCTAACCTTGTTGCACATCAGTGTCAACAGATTTTATGACATCAGAAAGATTAAGCCAATCCTCAACTGAAAAACTGTTTCTGAAATAATTCAGGTTTCCAGGACTAGCTTATCCTTGTTTAACTCAGAGATAATTTTGAACTGAAAAATTGGCCCTTAGGTGCTAGTTATAGCTATCATTGAAACTCATCATTGAAAACTTTAGTGATTGATTTTGAGACATTTAGAAAACAAAATCATTAATTAGTTTGATGAACAAATAAAGCTCAAGACTAAGTTAATATCATTATCCAAAAAAAATTTCAAAAAGGCCCAGCTTTCCACATAAAATGACTTTAAGGATTCAAATGATCATTGGTAAGTTCAATCATTGAAAAATCTTTTTATGTGGAAAATTGGGCCTATTTGAAATTTTGATTGACAAAAAATATTAATTTAGTCTTGAACTTCATTTGTTCATCAAAATAATAAATGATTTTACTTTCTAAATGTCTCAAAATCAATCATTAACATTTCCAATGATGAGTTTCAATGATAGCTTTAACTGGCGCCTTAGTGACTTTTTAACAGAATACTGAACTAATTTCATAATAAAATTTTAAATATTGAGTTTTTGTTAAAATTTGTCACCTATATTGCGAATTTATTTATGAATTAATAAAATCGTTTTATTAATTATTTCCCTTGTGTTTTTCTGTTATTATTTTTGACTAACTATGTGGATCAGAATCAAAACCCATTTTATCCACTTTAAGAGATTTCGAGTAAATCGAGAAAAACTCGTAAAAACATTTTTTAGTTTTCAAACATTTTTGAAATTTTTCATGTGATCTTGATTGTAGAAAATTAACCTAAAAATGTCTTCATCCTTAAGTTAAAAAACGTCTTTGGGTGGGTTTATACTACTTAAAACACACCAGTTTTTCATTTGTAAAAAATTGATAAGACATATTATTGTAAAAGTCAAATGCTGTCTGTTTGTCTTTACCGCCTATTAGTACAGCCTCAACGGATGAATGAACTTTTTTCGAACTTAAAATTAGTAAAGGCGCGTTTCGGCTCATTCCTTCCATTCTTTTTTTTTTATTATTTGCTTATAAGAAATAAAAATAGCGACACCCACTATTTGTTTGATTGTATTTTTCTCAAAAATGGCCACACAATTTTTCTTTAATAAAAATAAAGTTATAAAGTTAGTAAAAATGGAAGACCATTTTTAATAAATGGTTTTAAATGCTTGCTCCCAAAGCATCACTTTTTTGACTTTTGATTTTCTTGAAAGCGGTAAGACGGATTGCACGAATGGGTTGCATGTTCTTGCTCTAATGTTCAAGATGCTGAGGGCTTAAGAAAATTATATATAAGGAAATGGAAATTATGAGAGAAAAATGTTTAAAAGCATGAAATACGATATTTAAATTAGCTAAAAAAAACTTAGTTGAAAGTTTGAGACGAAAAAAAAAATAACGTCATCTGAATTATTTATTGAATATGATTGTTGCCTTTGATTAAAACCAAAAAATAAAGACATAGATACCGAGTTTTTTTGTGAAATTCTTCTCGGTAAAAAATAAAACCGACCTGGATTTAGTATTAAGATAGTTCTTAGGCCGAAAGGCATTAGCATTAAGTTATTCTAGTTTAACTTAGAGCGCCCGACTGGGGCCAGTAAGTTACTTTTAAGATATTGATAAGTAGGCTAGTTTTTATGAATTTTTGTCTAGCTTTAAGATAGTTCTAAGATAATTGAAAAATAAAAATGAATTTACAAAAAAAAAAAAAAAAAAACAATAAATTTTGTATTTTAAGTTTTAAACTTATTTCGTGAGAAAAATTCATTCAAGCAAACTTTATTTGAGACAAAATAAAAGAATGCATTCTTGGACTAGAAAAATTAACTTAAGGGTAAATATATTATTGTTAAAGTGTTGCCGTTATTTCATTGGTTTTATTTTCATTTAAACAAACCCTCATAACATCTTTAACGTGTCTAGCCTCAATCTATATGCTTTTGAAGCATTTTATGCAAATAACCCTTAAAAAATGTAGCAGAACCTAACATGAACTTTATAAGGAATGAGAGAAAAATGTTATTTTTGTTCTTTCGGTGCCGATGTAAGCTCATCTAGTATGCAAATTTTCTTTACGACCATCCTAGTACACAATATGTTAACATGCTTCTTCGTCTTTCATACTTGATAAGGCAAGGAGGTCTTAGAAAATTATTTTTTGCAATTTGCCCTAAACTTCTAATTTTATTTAAATCAGATCAATCAAATCAATCCTGCGTCCCGCTGTCCCCAAAGAAATCTAAATGTCCCGCTTTGAAAAAAGCTACCCCTCAATGATGGTTGAATTGTTCATTAAGCTCATTCTCAAAATAATTATGATATCAACTCTAAAAACAATATTTCGCACGGAAAGATTTCAAAGGAAACACAAAAAAAGAAAAACAAAAACTGAAAAATCAGAGTAGAATTGAAATACATATGTACATACATACAGGTATGGGTAGTTTCGTCGCTCCCTGCCTCGTTTCTGAATCTTCTTTGTTTCTATGTACGTATCTTTATAAAGCGGCCCATACTCACGACACTTTTGTGCACACTTTTGTCACTCTCTCCACCACACACACAGCACAAAAATCAAATGATTTTTATTTTTCGCGCACTATAGTGTGCTGTGTAAGGCCACTTAAGGAATATCGTTTGTATGAGAATGAAAAAAATGAAGAACAAACTAAGCATACTTTTACCGTTAGAAAACTGAAGATATTTGTATGTATCTATGAATGAGAGTTTAGAGAGAAACGAACGTAAAATAGATATATCAAAATCTTGAAAACTGAAACATGCTGAGTTTCTCATAGAATAGGTAAATAAGCTTTTCACATTTTATTGTCCAATTGGCTTGGCACGTGTCACATCTCAGTAGTGTTTTTATATTCGTTTTTATTTTTTACGCAGTTTTTTTAAACTTAAAAATGCCTAAACGCAAGTGCACGTTTAACATTAATTTACAAACCAAGTATCCGTTCATAAAACAAAAGGGTGTCCCGTCAGACGTTACTTGTGAAAAATGCCGAACGGATTTCAGTGTTGCACATGGTGGTGCTAGTGATATCGAGAAACATTTACGGTCTGAAAAACACAAATCAAGCGATAATGCTGCCGCTTCAAGTTCATCAATGCTCAATTTTTTTAAAAAAACCAATTCACCATCTTCCAAAGATTTTGAAGTTGCTGCAGCGGAGGGTGCCTGGGCCTATCACACTGTACAGGAGAATCATAGCTTTCGCTCGAACGATTGCGCATCACGTTTAATACAGACATGTTTTGACCAAAAATTTAGATGTGCCCGTACAAAATCTGAGGCTATTGTTGTGAATGTGCTGGCGCCTTTGGCAATAAATGAATTAAAAGAACACCTTCGTAAGGTTAATTGCATAACTTTACTAACGGATGCTTCAAACCATGGTTCTACAAAACTATTCCCTGTTTTAGTACGCTACTTTTTACCATTCGAAGGGGTACAAGTAAAAGTCTTGGAGTTCCAAGATCAACCAGGTGAGACGTCAGATATTATAGTTGATTATTTGAAACAAGTACTGACAAAAAATGATCTAAAATCAAAAATTGTGGGATTTTGTGGAGATAATACCAACTGTAATTTTGGAGGAAAAAATAGAAATGGATCCAATAATTTTTACGTGAAATTGAACACATATCTCAGAAGAAAACTTATAGGTATAGGATGTGGAGCTCACATAATACACAACGCGATCAAAACTGCTGCTGATTGTCTACCTATTGATTTTGAATGCATTATTGTCAAAATTTATTCATTTTTCTACATTTATTGTGTTCGTGTTGAAACACTAAAAGAATTCTGTCAATCCTCCGACACAGAATATAAAAAACTTCTAGGCTACAGTAAAACAAGGTGGCTTGCGTTGATGCCAGCGCTGGAAAGAGTTTTGCAAATGTTTCAGCCCTTAAAAAACTATTTTCTGAGCATTGATATTTTAAAAGATTTTTTTAACAATCCAAGCTCAGAGTTATGGTTATTTTTTATGCACGCCCAGGCAGCTACGTTTCATCAAACTGTATTAAAAATTGAGGGACAGAACGTGTCTGCAACAGAGGCCGCGAATGAAATCAATCAGCTTATAAGCAATCTAAGCCAAAAACAAAATTCATGTTTCCTTCCTCACGCCACCCGCAATATAATGGCGAAGTTACAGGAAACGGGTGCTGTCAATGAGGATAACGTGAAAACTGCTGCAACTGAGTTTTATAAGACGAGTAAGGAGTATTTGGAGCAGTGGTGTCAGTTTAATTCTGAAGTTGAGATTTTTTATTGGGCAAACTTAACGAAAGTCCCCTCTTGGGAGGAAGTTCAAAAAGTGCTGGACTTATTAATTGAACAGGGCTTTCTTAGGGGCAACCAAGATACTATAGTTTTCAATGAGTTTTCACTCATCTTGAATTTCATTACAACTCAAAAAGTTACAAACTGGAACATTGATAACACTAGTGCTGAAAATCGTTGGGTGGAAATATTTAACCACTTTCATGTTAATAATATATCGCATGCGAATTTTCTAACAATTGTAGAGTACATATTGTGTCTTCCAGGTAGTAACGCTCCTGTTGAAAGAGTTTTTTCTCATGTGAATAAGATATGGACCAGTGAAAAAAACCAGTTACGAGTCTTGACTTTGAAATCCATTCTTATGGTAAAACATAACATAAATAAATCGTGCCAAGAATTTCATTCATATTTGAAAACCAAACCTGTTATTTTAAAACAAATTTGCTCATCCGAAAAATATAAAGAAGCAACCGAATCAACCACTCAAGAATAATTTTATTTTTTGTGTTAAATTAAAAATTAAAATCAAAAACGAAATACAAGATATGCCAATCTTTGTAAAAATTGCTAAACTCATCTTAACTCTTTACATAATTGCAAAACAATGACAAAAATCTTAATTTTTATCTCATTCAGATGATCTCATGAAATAAATATGTATCTCAAATTAAGTTAGGTACCTACCTATGTATGTACATAAATAACCTATTTTAAAAATAAACGAAAACGTAAATAAATATTTTTAAATATTGTGTTTTGACAAAATAATTTAATAAGTCCCGCTTTGAGATGAAAATATTATGGTCACCTTAGGTATACACCATAATGATTTTAGACTTTTACAAGGCTTTAACATAACTTTACTTTTTAGAAAGCTAGACACATTTAATTTTACAGTCGGCCACCTTGACACCATTGAAAATATGTCATGGCATGTAACATTGGATTATTTGAATAAAAAAATGTTCCACATACACCGTAGTGTACTTTAACTCAGGAATAGGTAATATATACAAAAAAAAATGTGTAGGTTAAATCACCTTTTGTACTTTCTGCACCCAGTGGAAATTTAACAAACATGCTGTGCCCTTTATCGTTGTATCGTTGCCTCTGTCTGGAAATCAATAACCATCAAAATTATACATTTTAACGGATAAAACATAAGAGAAAAATTAATACTTTTGCATGACTAACTAATAACTAGTGAAGTCAATGAGCCAAAGTCAATAAATATAAAAATTCAATGATTTCTTACTACATATTTCAATTATGTTTTTTTTTTTAAGATTTTTTTAATAAATTTTATAAATAAAAAGCAATTTATCTAGAATTTATATACATTTTTTCAAGCTTTTACTAACTCAACAATAACAATTAACTATTACTTTAATTTGTAGAATTTTTTGAGAACTTTATTTCAAAGTTCTTTAAATTTTATAACCTAAAAGTTAACACTTTCATTTTCCTTAAATCATTTCAAATGTATACCTTCATATTTCGTTAAGAAATGAAATAATGCAAAGTCAAGAATATTTTTAACCTGCACAAAGAAAAACAAGCCTCATTAACCTTAATACCCATTCAACCCTGTCACAATGTCAACTCATGTAAATATTATGTTTTCCTAGACAAACATTTTAATACCTTCATGCATTGCTTCAAAGTCAACAAAAAAAAAATAACAGAGTTATAAAAGAACTGAAAACATTTCATTTCAATTTCTTCTGATAAAAAAAAAAAAAACACTTAAAAAGAGACAATGTAGGTAAACATCATTTAACAATCTATATACACTTGCAAGTACATGCATGATGCATGCATCCTGCCAGAAGTTCCATTCACTGAATGTCTATGAATTGCACAGTAATAAGTCGTCCTGCTGGAAGATAATGTAAATTCTAACCCTTTTCATTCATCTTTTCTTTCAACATCAGAGCTACTCAGTCAGTTACAAGGACAGCCACAAGAACTTGTCCTCATTTTTCTAGAAAAATGTTGTTTTCTAAAATTATAGGGAAAAGTGGAGCATTTTCGGACATTGCTATAAAATTGTTGAATTAAAGTCCTTGAAGTCGGTAACAAAATACTTTTTTGGTAAAGTATGGAAAAAAATAATAATAAAATCAGGGCCAAGTGATTGGCTCTGGGCTTTTGGCACCTTATAAATGGGAAATTTGGTAAAAGAAAATGTCATCTGATTGGACAGCCCTAGGTTATTTGTAATCAAGGCTTTAAGTTTCTCAAGGTCACGAAAGGTTACGTTAGATTTTTAGAACCTCATTTATGAGAAATTTGGTCAGCTATAGATTTTTTTTACAGTTTTTTTCAAGGTCACCAACTTTTGTTTACCATAACTATAGAAATTAATAACAAAAAATATATGAGCAACTACTGAAACTAACTATCTTTTTAGGACCATGAAGTGGCCTTTCAAATATCATATTTTTTTAAATGGCCCAAATAAAGTGCCAAAAGTTTTTTGTTTAGACTTTGAAATGATTTTTTAAAAATTCGTAGAAAAAAAGTATGGCTGACCAATAACTAAAAATTTGTTGTAAATTTCTCATAATTGCGGTGCCAAAAATAGCACGTGAACTTGAGAAACTTTAAGCCTTCATTGTTATATATAGGGCTAACCAATTACTTACCAATTAAAATCCAACAGGGTTAAATGAGATGCAATTTATAATGACAAGAGGCGGTACCCATGGAGAATTTCTCAGACTTAGCTCTTTGTATGGACAATTTGAAAAATAGGTATCTTGTTCAAAGTAAAACTAGAGGACAGCTATTGTCTCTGAGTTTGTCCGATTGGATCTATTTTAAAACAAACATTGCATGGCTACGCTTTTTGCAAACAAAAAGTTAGCTGCTATTACCTTCGTACTTTTGGAAAAATTTTATTTTCATCTGAAAACCGCTAAAGTAATAAATAGTTTGTGTTATTATTTCAAAGGTTTTCACGAACTGGGTCTTCATTCTTCATTCAAGTAACTTGGCACCTAAAAACTTTTAAGAACATAAAAATCGATATTAATATTGTATGAAAAACAAGGTTGCTTTTTAATTGCTTGAGGAAATATGAATAAAAAAAAAATTAAAATCTTTTAAGCAGTTTTTCTAAAAATCGTTCGTTAGTGAAAAAATTTGTTTCAAAATGTTCATAGCATTATCAATAACATTTGAGAGAAGCTTTTTATTAAAAATTTTGCTAGCCATTAATGAGAAAATCAAAACCAAAAAAACAAATGTTTGGTAGTAGAAAAACCATATCAACGGATTTTTCTTCGTCGTTTTTGAGATATTTCCATTATTTATAATTTATCATTATTTATTTATAAGCCTTTAAACTTTTATCTTCCAAGCTTGAATTTAATACGATGGGGCCTGTGATAAGGCTGAATATATTTTTTATTTCGTTGATTTTCTTGTTTTATTTCCTTTGCAAACAGGCACATTTAAGAACTTTTTTCCAAGAAAAAATCTCAAAAAGTTTCTGTGGCATAAACTTTGTGTGATAGAATTGTTCAATAAATTAATATCCTATAAGAATTATAAAAAAAAAGATTCTCTTCAAGATTCAAAGTGAAAAAAATATCATTTTTTGACATTCAAAATTGGAATAATATTTCCCCTATTCAACAATCAACTGAAGCAATTTCTTAGGAATTCTTGCATTTTTACATTTATTTGTAGTATATGTAAGTTTAACTGATGAATGGGTTGTTAATTGGTTATGACATGTAAACTATAAATGAAGGACAAAATAATACAAGGAATGCAATAGATTGTCAAAAATGCATAGATTTTCAAAATATAATATTCAATTGTTTGCTGAAATCAATGAAAAAAATTAAGAACAACCATTTTAATGATTATTAAAAATATTAATAAAAGATGGTGGTGGTATAACTTTAATCTAAAGTCTTAAAATGAATTAAATGAATTAGGTGAATGATTTTTAAAGACTGCGCTAAAAAAGACTATAGTCTTTTACAACCCTGCTACGTATTTTAATCTTATTATTATTTTTTTTTTTTTTTTTTAAGAAACAGTCGAATTATTTATAGACTTTAAGTGGCATGAAGAATCGGTCAAAATTATATAATTAAATCTAAGGTTATTCTGAAAAAAAATTCACAATTTGTAGTGTATAACCCTGTACGTATGTACATAGGTCAAACAAAAACATGTGATCATAGTAATTCCTAAAACTAGATTAGCCTTTCAATCTTTATCTTCTTAGCTTGAATTTTATCATTCATAAATGCCAATAAGCTTTCGTTACTAATTTCTATTAAATTTCCGTACACCTCTTCGTCAAATTTTGGACCAAAAATAATTTTACACAAAATAAAGATATTTCTAATAAGCTTGGTACCTGCCATATAATGATCGATTTTTTTGATTTTTGCATTTCTCATAAACGGCTCAACCGATTTCAAATAATTTTAATTAAAAAGTTCCTTTAAAATGTTAATATGATTGCATAGCAAAATTTAAGAAAAAAACTATGATCTGGATTTTTTTTTTTTATTAAATTTTTTTTTTTTTTGAAATTTCAATATTTCAAAAACAGGGTTCATAAATAATTTTGAAGCTAGTATAACTTGATTTGATATTGGAGATTTTCAACGCGTTTTTTCATGAAATACATAAAAAAATTATTTTGAATAACTTAAAAACACATTATTTTAAAAAAATGCATTTAAGTAAATAAATAGTCAAATAAAGTATTTTTAAGTTATTCATAACAATTTCTTTTATTTATTTAAACTAGGATACTAAATTTACATTAATTATTCCTAATTTCGTGAACTTTTCTTTAATAAAAATGTTTATTTTTATGAGGGCTATAGTTCTGTCTTGTTGTTTTTTTTTTCAATTGCGACGTTTTGAACGTGTTTACGTTCTTCTTCAGGCAGTTGTTAAAAAATATAACCGACCGGGATCTTAGTATTTAAATAGTTCTTAGGCCGAAAGGCATTAGCTTTAAGTTATTATAGTTTAATTTAGAGCGCCCGACTGGGGCCAGTAAGTTAGTTTTAAGATATCGATAAGCAGGCTAGTTTTTATGAATTTTTGTCTAGCTTTAAGATAGTTTTAAGAAAATGAAAATAATGGTTATATAATATAAAATATAAAAAATGGTTTTAGTTGGTTTATCGGCTAAAATGTCTTGAAATGTGGTTTATTTTAAAATGTCTTGAAAAAGACGTTTATCAGAAACTTAATATTTTAAAACATTAAGCTTCAAATTTTTAAATTTTGGAATTATGAAATATGAGTTAAAACAAGTTAAACATAAAAAGTAACCTATAATGTTTTTATAAAATGACCATAGATACTGCTGATACTACTGAGTCTTTCACAATCCAAACGCCTATTTACTGTATTATTTGTGCTTAAGATATGTACCATTTCAATAAGCATTCTTTTATTATAGTTTTTTTCTATTTGTAAAATTTCTACATTATTGAAATCTGGTCTGTGTCCCTCATTTATACTATGTAAAGCAAAAGCAGTTTTTTTGTGAGTTACCATTATATCGTTGTATCGTCTTTCAATGAACAACAATTCATAAAAATTAAATAAATCTGCTCTTTGAAGTCATTTCAAATGTATACTGGCAGCTGTTTAATTTTTAAACAAATCAAAATATACTGTGTGAACAAACGCTTTCGATACAAATCAAATGCGAAAAAAAGTGCGGTGCTTTACCCTGTGAGGTGGGACTAAGCATTATAAAATTTTAAATCTGGCAACACCGATATAACCAATTTTTTTTTTTAATTTGCCTTAAGTTATTCGAAATAATTTCTTTTAATTATTTATTAATAAACACTCAATATATATAAAAAATAATTTTTGTATACAACGATTACATTTTTTTTTGCATATATTCATATTTGTCTAAATTTTTAAATGGAAAAAGAACGTTTGAATTGCTTTTTTTGCTTTTTTTATAATAACTTTCATATTTCAAAAGTTTTTAAGGTCCAAACAACTTGAACATAAGAGCAAGTACAAATGTCTCTAAAATTGTTTCCTATTAAAAATTAAATAATGATTTCTCGAAGATGAGTATTTCAAAAATTTGAAAGTAGCACAAAAAAAACTTAGAGTAAAATTTGTTGGAAACTGTATGTACCTTGAATTAATGCTTAGGATGAAAGAGGCACTTTTAGATGGTTTTAGATGTTATTTAAGAATAATTGATAGTTTGGCTCCCCCAGAGCAAAATCAAAGTTCAATATGTTTTTAATATCGAAAATTCTTAAAATAAAATGTAGTTTTTACTAAGTAACATTGGAATTGTATATACAATAAATGCCCAATGTTTCTATTGCTCAACAATTTTGCATATTTCCTGTTTAAAACTTCAAAAATTAGGTCGTTTTGGGTAGAAGAGAGTGCTCACCAGAGAGTAATATGTACATTTATTTTTCCTTACAAACCCAAAAATTTCTCTACGCAGAAATTCCTTGGCCAAGTTGATGTAAGTCAGATTTCAAAATCATGAAAAAACAATTCTTGACAAAAGTTGCAAGCAAACCGTTCAACACTTTTTTCTAATTGCATCCAAACTAAACAGACAGCCAATTTTTGCCCAAAAATGTATGGCAAAAAACTATTATTTTCACTAAAGCTTATGAATTGAGCGAGTATTCTCTTTTTAAAATATATCAAAGGTAAATTTGTAAATGTTTTTAGTTTTAAATAAAAATACCGACCTTTAAACTATTAAACAAATGAGGTAATGAATACCAAGATCAATTTCAAAATTTCCTAAAACGTTGAAGTGAATGGAAATAAAGCGTTTTTAAATGGATTCCACTCGTTTCTGCTCAAGTAAAGAAGTCCTTTAGAAGAAAATTTTTACCAGAGAACTTAAGATGCAAGTGGTCAAATGCTACTTAATTTGAAAGCTAAGTTATGTTAATATTTTCTTTATTTAATAAATTCTTTTTTTGAATTTTTTATTTAGCATTTTTTTTTTCAAGGTCAACAAAATCCTTTTTATGCTTATGATATTACAATTTTTCAATAGCTTTACTTCTTTCAAAGATATCAGGCATTGACGTATCGTAAACGAATGATTTAATTGCTAACACAATTCAATATAACTTACGGAATCAGAAAATTTAAATTTTTCAAAATCTTAGAATTCCTGAACTGGAAACATTTCAAACACATGTATAGTTTTAAAATAGAGAAACATAATTTTGATTTTGATTTGCAATATACTTAATCAAAAGAAGAGATAGGAACTTTCATAACATTGAGTTTTTAGCAAAAAATAAGCCATTTTGTTATGATTTTAAACAAACTCTTATAAAAATCAATTCGAAATCAAGAAAAATAAATTTATTTCATTCTACATCAATAATAAAATGTTCAATGTACATTCGAGCCTCACTTTCTCCTACAAAACATACATTGGATGCATCATGTGTAAACAATAACCCCACAATTTTCTATTTTTATTTTTTTAAATAAAACCAAACTTAAAGCAAAGAAAAAATTAGAATTTAGAAATTAAAAAAAAAAAAAGAATAGCAAGTAATAGCTATAAAAATGAACAAACATTAAAAATCAACCCCTAACAACTGCAAACAGGCTAAATAGCCATATGGACCGAAACAATCCTACATACAATATGTATGTAGTTCATATTTGTATAATGAAGGAAATATAAATTCTCTCCCTACATCCTCGCACACTTTACTTCAAGGATATGTGTGTGCAAATGAAAATGAGCCTATTACTAGACAAATAAAAAAAAATTGAAAGCAAAGAAATTCAACTGAGCAAAACAAAATAATAACCATAAGGACGACAGCATTCATAAAACCAGGATACAACATCAACGATGGAAAACAAAAACATTCATTTTTCTTCCAAAAACAACAACACTATACCAATTTCATACACAAGGATCAGACGATAATGTGCCTATCAGCCAAGCAGCAAAAATCCCGGCTCCTGCAGTCGAGTCGAAGCGAATTTTTTTTTTCTTTAAGGGTGAAAAAACAAACTTTCTCTTCTACTAACCCTCCTCCCCCCCCCCCCCCTCATTTCTATTGAAATGCTCCTCAATGCCACTGTGGTGCTCAATCCTCAACGATTGAAGATTATATATGTAAAACGCAGAAAATTACGTAACACCCCCGAAAAAATAAAAACGGCAAGGAACGAAAACACACGAAATAAACAGAGGAACACAGTCTATGGCAGTACCACTGGAGCTGGCATACTCTGCCAGAGTAGTCCTTTTTCTCGCTCATATAATATCCTTTCGCTCTCGTACATCGTCGTCATCGTCGTCGTGAGATGATATAACAGTGTTTTGCCTTTCGGTAAGTTTTCCTATTGCCTCTTTTTTTCTTCTGCTCCTAGAGTTCACGGTACAAAATGTGTGGGTGGTTGGTTGGTTTGGTAGTTAGGTTAGCTGGCAAAGATGCGGGTATGTGTATGCCACAGGATATAAAGAAAAAAAAAAAAGGGAGATAGAAAGTGGCGTCATGGTGGCTGACTTTTAATAAAACATTACTACATACATTCTATCAGAGCGTGGTTTCATTTCTACGCATAGATTATAACGAAGAATTGATAAATTATCATGTCATACAGCAATAGGATACAAAACCAGACTTGAGTTATACACTTTTGGTAAAAGACATTAATTGCCTATATTCTAAGGACCTCCAAATCATTTATCACATTTTTTTTACCAAATCACACACAAAAAACACAACCACTTTACGTCACATAACCTCTACTTGTTACCCAAAAAGATTGCACATGCATCAAAGGCAACCAGTATCCTTCAAAAATGTCCTTTTTATTGATGTGTTCATCCTGTAAGTGGTATTATAGCCAATAAGAGCAGTCAGGAAATATTATTTTCAAAAAAAAATTATTAATTTTAAAGATTTTTTTCTTTTTTAAAAGGGAGCAACCGGCAAAAGGACGAAAAATCACACAAATTTTATCTTTGTATTACCAACTATTTAATAGATAACTCCTTAATCACTGTCACTGCCAACAACAACACTCAAGCACTTAACAATAGGTACACCAAATTTGTATTTGGAAATATTTAGATAATTAATATTTTTTTTTATTAAATAGAAAAAGAAAAATCCTTTGAAGGACAGACCACCGAAGATAGCACAAAAAAAACGTTCAAAAAAGAGAGAAAAACGATATTTTATTTGGGGAGCACGTTGCTGTGCATAACACACGACTTCACAACTAATACTGAAGAGCTTTTCTGCGCCTGACGCCAAGTCCTGTTCTGGTACTATCACCTCTGTTCGCTTATATCCTTGAGGTGGTGGAGACCGGGTAAAAGTACAAACAAAAAGGGAGCGAATTTGAGAGCTTTATCATGAAAACCTGGGGAAATTCGACTGTGATAAGAATACAAAAAGCTTTATTCTCTCCCCGAAAATTCTCTCTGGTTTGTCTCTCAATGCTAGGTTCAGGTTTTGATTTGAACTTGTGACAGTCTTACGTAAAAATATTCGTTTCATAACACCTAAGACCTTACTACCAATATTATTTCCCTGCCATTTCTCATTCTCTCTCTCTCTGGTTTTTTTGGGGACTGTCAAAAAATGTAAAGGATTTTCAGAGTCAGGCGGGCTATAAATGTCCTCAAAATGAGACAAACGCTAACGCACACTTGAGGGACCTTTGAAAAGAGAACATCAAATTACCTACTATTTTGACTTCATGGTTAAAACCTCTTTAATTTATTCAGGCATAGATTCGAAGTTTGTTATGTATGGTGAAAATGAACTGGGAGTCTCATATAGCCTACATGAAAAAAGAGCAGGCTCTTACTGGTAACAAGCTAAAAACAATCCTTTGACTTATCAATGAATGTGAGTAAAATAAGGAGAGTTTTTTTAGGGTTGCTGTTAATGCGACCGACCGACGAAAATTGACGCCGAGGACGGAAGGTGAGAATTTGATTGTTGGAGAGTTATTTTTGGTTACCTGTATATATTTTTGGAAACCAAGTTTCATTGGATTAAGGACTTTTCTTGTAAGTTACTTTTTTTTTGGAAAAGGGTGATTTTGTAACATGCCAAGCAGATTAGCTTCGGATTTTGGTTTTTACTTAAGATAAATCGTTTATACTTCATATTCATACAGGTACACGTGTACTCTAAGACATGAAATTGTAACTTGTCACCCTTATTTTGGAATGTTTTGGCATGATTACGTAAGGGAAATGAATAATGTAATTAATAATAAATTATTGAATGGGTTTTAAGGAAGTTTTTCTGTGAATAACCCGAAGACAATTATCAATCAATTAAAGACAATTATAATACAAATTTTTTGTTTCTTCTCTGAATTTGGTTATGTTTGTCCTTGGAGTCATGCAAATAAAGAATTTTTGAATAGGGACGGGTCGAAGTTGACAGTTTGTGGTGTCCATTTTTTGTTATGGCGTCTGACAAATCTACTTCTTATAAGTTATAGATGACACACCACTAGTTATGAAAGTGTCAGCATATTTTCAGATTTGATCAAGTGCATAGATTTACTGACGTAATTGAGAGAGCTCTTGAAGAAAAGAAGATATGTTCGACAGTCTTTTTGGACGTGTTGCAAGCGTTTGACAAGGTGTGGCACGATTACCTCAAATTAAAACTAAGACAAGTTCTGCCTTAAGGACTTTATAACATTCTAAACGGATATCTAGATAACAAAATTTTTCGTGTAAATCCTGAAAATGATTATTCTTATTCCAAAGAAATAGTAGCTGGGATACCACAAGGAAGTGTATTGGGTCCATTTCTATACATTCTCAAACAGAAGACACTATCGTAGCCATGTTTTCTGATAATACTGCAATCCTAGCAGTAGGCAAAACGATTAGCGAAGCCACAATCAAATTATAAAATGCTCTTAGTAATGTTAATGAGTGGACACAAACATGGCGAATAGTGTTCGATGAACAAATATCAGTCCACGTGGACTTTACATATAAAAAATAAATAGATTTCCCGTCTTTCTTAATACCGCTCGTGTTCCAGCAAATGAGGCAAAGTATCTGGGAATGACTCTAGGCGCGAAGTTGAAATGAAAGCCGCACGTAAAAAAATTCGAAGAACTAAAAAGTAAATTTAGAGATATGAACTGGTAACTCGGTAAAAATTCAAAGCTTAGTATGAAAAATAAGTTTTTTTATACAGGCAGGTACTTAGACCTGTTTGGGCTTATGGTATACAACTTTGGGGTTGTGCCTGCGATACAAACTTAAAAAACTTGGTCTATAAGAAACGAAGGTCTTCACAGGGATCTCGGTATTCCTACAGTCCGGAACGAAATAAAAAGTTTCGGGGGAAAACGTAAGAAATTAAACAAGCTTTTTCAACGATTATTGACATTCTTGATGAGTCGAATTCAGTACGCCGTCTGCGAAGAACAAAACCTTCTGACTTGGCGCGGTGAGCCAAAAACTGCCTTAGAATCACGCAATAAGCAGGAACTGTCACTGGAAAGTAATCTGCAACACGTTACTACTTAACTTCGCCAAAAATAAATTGCTAGATAAGTTTCAACTTTGTTGCAATCGAAGAGGTGGTTTTAGAGTAGTAAGAATCTCACAAGCCTAAGAACACGCGCTTTTCGGTTCTCATTGCATTGAGCCTTATGCAGGTTTTGCACCTACCCACGGAAAAATAAATAAAAAAAAGAAAGAAACTAGTTATGCAAGTAATACCTTAGAGTGACTCGTGCAAATGACCAAACTTTAGAATCATAATGGATATTTTTTTGCAGCAACAATGCCCACCTTATTATCGAGTTTCATGTTTATCCATCCCAGTTGCCTGTTTAACGTTTGGTAGCCAAATTCAACTTGATAGATTCAGTGAATAATCAGCCAATATCTGCGCTTTAATTTTATGTAGAATTTACCGAAAACAATAATGTTGCCTACGACAGTGTTCTGGAGAACCTCAATGCAGACAATCTGGCCAATATTATAGCCAACCTCTATGGCAACAACTTCTTTTTGCTGAAATTGGATGCAATAGATGTGAACAACTTAAGGTTCCAAAAGCACAATGTGCGACATATCTGATGCCACAAAGGACATTATGCATGAACAATTTGAAGGAAGAGGGTTATATTATCTCGTAGAGGTGCCTTGAACTGACTACAAATATCAGTTGATTTGACCAAAGGTATTCTGAAGCCGAGAGTCTAAATTCCCATAAGCTGCAATATACCGATGCTCTAGAAAGTCAACACAACCTAGGCTTTCATTCAAATTCAGGCAGATATAAAAGACAGAGTCATTGAAAATTGGACCTCCATGCTACCGTGAAAAGCTGTGGTGGATATTTGAATAATATTTTATTCTATACACAATGGCATTCATGGGCCATAGAACAATAGAACAATTTTAATATACCTGCAACCAAGCTGGTTTTATTCCATTTCAACAATGACCCACGCCTTCATTCAAAAATCTCTTACCTTCATATGCCAATGATAATTTTAAGAACAAAACGTAATGTCAGAAGTGCTTTTGTGAGTATTGAAAAGGATTGTATTAACGGTCAATGAGAGCAAGACCATTAACTATAGGTTTATGCTGTCATCAAGGACAGTCAACACCATTATCCTGGTCAGAATTTTGGCACAGAAAGAAAGGAATTTCATTAAGTATGTTTCATATAAAAACACAATTAATTCCCGTAATGAAAAGTTCTTTTCAACTAATTATGTGAATTTATAATTTTACATACATATATTTCAATATTTCAAAACTGGTACACAGCGGCTTATTTACACAACAATAGTTTTCTCAAAGTTTCATAGAAATACACTAACAATACATGAACATAGCTTTTCACAAAATTGAATGTAAAATATCAGCAGAGAAAAAAAAACCAACACATCAAACGGAAATTCATCATTCAACTAATAGGAAGAAGTTTCAATCTCCCCCCAAAGGTATATAAATTCCTTTCATCATAAAACTCTGCCACTGCACTTGCTGTCTAATATATATCTATATATGTTCAATTGAATGTGCTTAGCTTATACATATGTAGACTAAAAATCTTGTTACGTGCATCGGCACACAATATTCAAACCCGAATGGTGTTGAATGCAACCGGAAAGAACATACCGGTATTTAAATCGGCCATTAAGTAGTCACACACGAGCGCACACGACCAACGAATACTATCAAGTACCATCATAAGCAATACACCAGAGAATAATGGCGGAAATAATTTGAAGGATTATGTGCCACCATTTTTGCATTTTTTGCTAGATCCTTAATGAAAATGTCTTTGATTTACATAAACATGTTGGATGGGGAAGAGGAAAATTAAAAAAAAATAAAAAAACAGAACAGTATGTGTCTTAGAATGCAGATTTATTAATTGTGACGTGAAAAGTTTTGATGAATATTCTAGCTCCATAAAAAATTGTTCATATACAAATATATTTTAGAATAATTACATCGTTTATTGGGAAACTTATGTTTTTTTTCCTTCAAATTGAAAAAAAAATGCTTCTTTGTTCTAAGTATAATAAGTCTGAAGATTAAACATTTAATAGTTTGGTATCTACTCAAAAAAAGATCTTTTTAAACATTTCATAATATTAAAACGTGGTTTGTATATGTTGACAATATTTTCCTTACCTTTATAATATTAATAACATGGACAGTGAAAGCTCCTAAAAATGTCCAATGGCTTTTTTCACCGAAAACAAAATATTACTCATACGCCCCACGGTACCAATTTCAGTACCCATTTTCATGAGGTGAAAAACTTTATTTTATATATATTTAGTGTTTAGAATAAAAAAAATATACACAAGAAAACACATACAAAAAAAAAGAAATAAAGTGTGGAACAAAGGTCGCATGAATTTGCTCGCATAGGTATCTCTCCTGGGGAAAATGGTTCAGATCATTATACATTTATTTTAACAAAAATATAGAAAGGGATATGACGTATGATCATGATCATAGGATCATGACACACTAAATTGTTTTGTTTGTTATCAGAATAACAAATAAAGAGTCCATATACAAACACTTATGGTAAAAGGGAAGTTTTTTGAATCAAGATTAATCGATTTTTTTAGTTTTGAATGGGAAACCAATTTTTAAAAAATGGTTATAATTGGTGTCTCCCAAAGAAACTTTTTTTATTTTCTTCAAAATGGTTATTCTGATTTAAATAATTTTGTTTATACAGAGGCTTCTAAATAATGTTAATAATTCTTTTTACCAAAATGTTCAAAAAAATATTTTTTGGATTTTTAAAAAAATTTCATTTTTTTTAAAACAAATATTATAAAAACTGCATGGTCAATTTTTAAAAAACTTGTTGCTTAAGAGTTTTAAGAGTATTTTATTAAAAAAATTACTTTATCAAGAAATAGCGGTACATTCCATACAAATGTTAAAAAACCGTTAAGATAAATGTTTTTAACTTAAAAATGACTCCTGCAATTTTTATTTAGTTTTTTTGTATGCTTAAATTATTGCGATATATGTACTTACAAAATATATAAAAATTTACAAGTAACAACTATTAATAGCACATCTCATTTTTTATTTTTTTATTTAATTTTTTTATTTTATTTTAAAAAGTTTCATTTTTTTTTTTTTGAAAATTCGATATATGAAAAAATATTTCAAAATTTTATTTTTATGTGCGCATTTAGTAATACTTAAGTGTTACATGCCAAAAATTATCCTTTGACATTTTTAAGAATGAGATGTATAAAAAATTACTATTTTTCAGTCAAGAATTAAGAAAACGTCCTATTTTTCATTTAAAACTCTTAAAGAAGTTATTAAAGCAAATTTATATAAGATTTTTCATGCTTTTAAACATTTTTTTCTTTCTTGAACCCTCATCGTCTTGAGCATTAGAGCAAGTTCGTGTGACCCAGTCGTGCTTTTCATTTATACGTGTGTTTATACAAACAATACATTTTTTATTACTAAATTTTGTATACAAATTAAATAAAATGCACGACTGGATCGCACGTACTTGCTCTTATGTTCAAGTTGCTGGGAATTAAGAACTTTTAAAATAAGGAAGTAATTATAAAAAAAAATATAAAAATATAAAAAAAGCATTAAAATCATTCATTTAATTGTATAAACAACTGGTTAAAAAACTTAGGGCTCAAAAATAAGAATGCCATTTGATTTATTAAAAAAAATTAATGTGTCCAAAAAAACATTGTTATCGTTGGAGCGGTTTTCTTAAAAATTAATTTTCTATGTATACAATTTTAATCAAATTTTTAAAAAAAAGTTTAAGTATGCCAATTTGGACCATTTTTAAACCGAGTTTTGAAAAAAATTCATCTTCTAGTTTTTGAAATATTGAATTTAAAAAAAAAAATGTTTTTTTAAAGTCCAAAATTTTGATATCCAATACTATTAACATTTTTAAGGAACAATTTTGCATAAGAATTTTGATTGAAATCGGTAAAGCCGTTTATAAGAAAACCGAAAATTTAAAAAAAAAAAACGTTATATGGCAGGTACCGTTGGAGACGGCTTTTGGTAATTTTTTTTCTTATCGAAAGTACACTATACCTACGCTTTATATACACTGATTTTTTATCAAAATTATTAAAGCCGTTTTTGAGATAAATTGGCATTTTACTTACTGTTGTAGAGCAAGTACCGTTATTTTTGGTGCTAAAAAAAATCAATTTCCCTTCTGGAGAGTTACAAGAAAACCTTAAGTTCAAAATTAGAACAAAATTGGTTCAGTGATTAAGGCTGTAAGTCGATATACGGACAGACAGACAGATAGAATTGTGTCACCGACCTTTTTGGTGTTCTCTATCATCGTAATGTCATGTTTGATTGTTATCTCACATTTTTTTTGCACGAATCCAAAACTACGACATTAGTATGTTTATCACAAGTAAAAAGTTAAAAATAAAAATCTTCTTCACCTGAAGACTATGGGCTACCTACTCCTAATAGGCCGCATGAAAATATGTCAAATTGTTCAACGGAAAATAGGAATAAGTTTCAAATATTTTTTTTAGCTTAGCATTTCAACATGTTTTGGTTTTTCATTATACATCTTCAATTTTGTAAAATTGTACACGCTCGCACAACATATTTAGTTCATAACAAATTGAAAACTTGGTTTTGCATTCCTAACACGAATACTCTCATTGATTCACCCTCGTAAATATTACACGTATCTATCTAAGTTGCGAAAGCTGTTTTGGAAAAAAAAAATAAAGGCAGTAAAATAAATTGGTTACCTTTACTATTATTTCGCATGGAATAAACGTGCAGAGATGAACAAATTGACACACAGAGATAGACATAACAGAAATTCCACACAAGTTTCTTCATGTTCTCAATTTCGTTATTTTTTTTTTTTTAAGAATGCAAAACATCACCCTCGGCACCTTTATGGCAAATAAAAACGCATTTGGTATAACTTTGAGTGTATATCCATTAAAACTACCCTCACAGTACCATAACTTCTCCTTACTGTCAATTCATTTATTTTTGGACAAATTTAAGAAGAGAGATGACTTAGAACTTTGCTAATGGAACAAAAGCTTTAATATCATCGTTTATTTTGTAAATTCTTTACTAAAGTGATTAATATTTATGGTTTTTTTGAGCACTGTATTATGGTGTTCAAGTATTATGGTTTCGTGTAACAATGACTTATATAGTGTTTTTCTTTACTGAGAATACATGAGTCGAGAAAGAAAACTTCTAAGTATTCCTGGGCAACAGGATCGCTTCAAAAAAAAAAAAATTGTTGGCTAGTTGGAAACTAAATTTCAACCTTCTTTTTCATACCATGACTAAATGTATATCGGTTGTAAGTCTTTGGACATCAATTTTGCCAATTTAGTTCAATTATTTTATTCAAAAAACACCAATTGAGTCCCATGAGATCAAGTGGTTCTTTTATATCAGCAGAAAAGTTAATCAAGACCATAAGGAAACAAAACCAAAATGTACGTTCTTACTTGCAAACTTGTAATGAAAAATAAAATAAATTTACTGAAATGCTAGTCATATGTCTTTCCCACCTTACATTAAGCCCTTCTTGACTTATTCTTCTTTTTCAATTCAAGTAAAAGGATACCATTCAAACTAGTTCAACTCTTAAGCTAACAAAAAAAAATATGTCTTCCGCGCCCAATTTCCACTTCCAACCTCTATAGTCAAAGGAATCCACTCATATATACACACCTTGAGCTTAATGTTGCTTTATGTGTTGTCATCATTTCAACGCCTACCGGTTCAGCCACACATAAACAAGAGTTACATGTCCCATCCCAGTCACATGGGAAAAATTATATAGTAAGCCCAACCAATAAACATATAAACAACATAAGCATTTTCGTCTACCCACCTCCCCCCCCCCTCACATAGCAGTGCTTCTCTAACTACTTTCAGTAAATCACTTTTATTCAGCACCCACCACATTTTGTTTTCTGATGAAATTTATTACAATCAACAAAATAATGATACAACAATGAAC
Organism: Dasysyrphus albostriatus; assembly: GCA_946251815.1. NCBI lineage: Eukaryota > Metazoa > Arthropoda > Insecta > Diptera > Syrphidae > Dasysyrphus > Dasysyrphus albostriatus. Next base: position 14,463,963 of record OX276336.1, read on the forward strand.
CAACCCCGACACAGACAGACAGTTAGATAGAGAGAAACAAGGTGATCTCTGCTCTACAAATAGGCCATAAAATAGATTATGCTATAAAAATAAAAATGCGTCCTTGGAGTTTGTCATAATGAAATTACTCGTCAAGAACTAAATGTTGCATAGAGAAAGTTCCCATCATAAACCGGAAGTACAAAAATGGCGACCAAACATAAAATTCCATTCGTTTTACCAGTAACGCTTCGATAAATTTTGCAATCACGTTAAGGTAAAAAAAAAACAAATGACACAAACCCAACATCCTTGTTTACCGTTTTACTCTCTCTCTATCAATTGCTATCGTTAGTCATGTGTGGAGCGAAATGCTTTTGTTTTTAAGTGCTGAGTAGATACATTTTCAGATTCAATTTATATATAACAATTAAGACTTGCACACTGGAAGTGAAAGAAGGTAGAAAATCTTTTGTGCATTACCTACGCTCATCCTTATTTGTGGACACCCACTCCACTATAACTAAAAGCCTTTGCTATATGTCCAGCCTCATTGCTCAGGTCTGGGAATAAGGAGTGCATGAGAGAGAAACCGAAAAAGGTAGAAGTAAAAATAAACTTTGTTATTGATTGTCGTAACTTGTTAACACAAAATGGCTAAAACTTAAAATATAATTATTATAATCATATCCACATAACTGAACTAACGTAACTGGGAAGTAAAATATGATGTTTATTCCAGAACGTGTCGTTTTTTTCAATCGAATCCACTCTGAGGGTTGATAATAATGTTGTTAACACAAAAATGTGTTTAAAACAATTGTTACAAAAATAATAAAGGGTTTTTCAACAGGGACGCTACAAAAGTAGAGCGACAGGGACAGCAAACGACGCCATATTTCTTGCCGCTCTTTTGACATTTCTCTTCAGTAAGGTTTTCCATTTCATGATGGAAAGATATACGAGCCAGCAACGAGTCAAAATTATTAAAATTTACTACCGAAATTCGGAGTCAGTGGCCTCAACGTTAAGAGCGCTACGTCCAATTTATGGTCGTCATAATCGTCCTAGCAGATCAACAATTGAGCGTCTAGTGGAAAAATGTGAATCCACAGGCACAGTACAAAATGTTCCCGTGCCAGTGAGACAAAGAAGTGCCCGTAGTGTCGAGAATATTGCTGCCGCTGAGGCTTCAGTTGCAGAAAGCCCAAATGTGCCTGTCACACGTCGCTCTCAAGCGTTGGGCATCTCTGTGACGTGGTTGTGGCGAATTTTGCGAAAAGATCTTGGCCTACATCCTTACAAGATTAAATTGATGCAAGAACTGAAGCCTCCTGACCACCAGAAGTGTCGAATGTTCGTGAACTGGGCTGAGCAACAACTTGAAAATGAATCGGATTTTCATCGAAAAATCATCTTCTGCGATGAGGCTCATTTCTGGCTGAATGGCTTTGACAATAAACAAAATATACGTTATTGGTCAGGCAGCAATCCACACGTACTTCATGAGTCATCATTGCATCCCGAAAAAATTATGGTTTGGTGTGGTTTATGGGCCGGCGGCGTCATTGGGCCGTACTTCTTCCGTGATGATCAGGACCGGCACGTTACTGTGAATGGGGATCGCTACCGTTCAATGATAACCGAATATTTTTGGCCCCTTGGAGGACATGTGGTTCCAACAGGACGGCACCACAAGCCACATAGCGAATATCACAATCAATTCATAGGAAACCAAGTTTGGAGAACGTGTTATCTCAAGAAATGGTCCAGTCGCTTGGCCGCCTCGGTCGTGCGATTTGACGCCGTTAGACTATTTCCTGCGGGGCTACGTCAAGTCTATGGTCTATGCCAACAAGCCAGCGACGATTGATGAACTTTGTACGGATATCGAATGTGAAATTGCAGCAGTATCGGCCGATTTATGCTAGAAACCCGTCGAAAATTGGGTTCAACGTCTGGACTTCTGCAAGCGTGCCCGTGGTGGCCATGCAAAAGAAATCGAGTTCCATACATAAAAGCATCGAACGTACTTTCACAGGAATAAAGAATTTCATTTATATCCGAAACCGTCTTATGAAAAACCCGATACTTTCATTGAAAAAGAGATTTTCTTTTACGATTCTTTAAGGAAATTTTATTATACCATAAAAGTAAAATATTTTTTTAAAAATATGTATGTATAGTGTTAAATTAAAAAAGAAACGTAAGGAACCAAATTTGATGAAAATGAACTCTGTGGTTTCCGAAATACGTATTGAGTTTTCAAAATAAGAAAACATTATATTTTTTTAAAATCCGAAAAATTCTCGTTAAAAATTTTGGTACAAGATACGATACATTTTGCAAGATTCTGCATGAAAAAAATAAAGTGTATGACTAAGTTACACGTACTTGCTCTTACGTTCAAAAGATTGAGGGTTTAAAAAAACTGTATAAGAAGACGTAAAATTTATGAGAAAAAATCTTTAAAATAAATATTTAAATTAGTTATTACAACTTCTTTGATAGTTTGAGGTGAAAAAAAGAACGCTCTAATGCTATATTCTCATCAGTCTTAATACTTAATTCCCATTATTGAACAAACCAAAAAATTTTGAGTTTTTGAATTGATGGATTTCAATAAGATTTCGTTGAAATTTAGAGTTTTCATTGAGATTTTGATGAAATTTTCAAGAAATCTTCTTCTATTAATTTAAAATATCAAAATTTCATTTAAGGGGGTGCAGGGAACAAAGTTCTCCGGAAGTTATACCCCAAGGGCGACTTATTCCTCAGTTAATGGAAATTAAATCCACTTTAGCGAACTGGGCTTGGTTCCCAGGCAAGGTAAGAAACTAGTCCACTTCTTTATGACGTTAAGTACTCATTTTGAAATATAAAGTGGAATCTTACTTTTTAATACTCTTCAATGAGGTATGTATAGGAGGGCATGCTGCCCTCCTGCAACATCCCTGCTTGAGCTCACTATGAGATTTGGGATGGGTGCGAGGCTGGGTGCATGCATGCACACTCTGTTTGTGAGAAATTTTACTCCCACTTCGCTACAGTGGATTTAGTTCCCATATATTTAATGAAAACTAATTCCCTCCGTGGATCTAGTTCCCAGGGACTTAGTTCCTTTCAAAGTCTTGGGAGAATGTCATTTCTTCATTAAATATGATTGCGGGAAAAAACCAAAATGTTTTCAAAATGTCAGCCTAATCCCGTTACCACGAAGAATGTAATTTCTTCGAAACTTCGAGAAGCAGAAATTAATATAAATTGTTTAATATTAACGTGGTAAGTTCCGAAAAACTTTATAAATTTTCAATTTTGTAATGAATCTATAACTATATGAAAATCTTATAAGACTTTATATCAAATTCTCATCATGAGGAAAACAATGATTGTTTGGCTTATGTCATCAGTAATTTTTAGTAATATAGTAACCTTCATTGGACTACTAAATATCGCTGTGAATACAAAAAACTTGGAGCAGTTCCGATGTCACTCCTAAAATATCAAATATACATAAACATTATGAAGGTATGCATTTTATAAACTTAGAACTTGCTGAATTCAAGTCCAAATTACTTTTTACGATTGACTAGTACGAGTACCTTACACACACTGGCTTTTCATTCGTAGAAAATATTGGATTTATGGTGTTATTTATTATTGGAAACAAAATGATAAAGTTTTTGACATAAAAAATATTTCTACGTCAAAACATTAAATCTTACTTCACTTGGCAATTATCCAATAGGAAAAGTCTTTCAATGAATTCACAATAATTCAAATTCATAAAACAAGTTTTCCAATCAGATAATTTACAAAAAAAAAAATTGAATACAATTTTCAGACTGAAAGACCAAATATGCAAACTGTCGATTTACATAAACCAAAACTTAATTAACATTTTTTTGTATCCAAGTCAAAACAATCGATTAACTTGAAAAACCAACGGAAATAGGAAGAGAATTTTTATGTGTTGGCTCTTTTTCGTTTTCCCATTTTCCATTTTTGTTTGCTTTAGTCGAGGGTGTTTCGCTAAAATATTAAAAAGATAGGTTTCAAGGGATATTCACAAATAAAAGGAGGTGTAATCAAAATTCCTTACGGGCATTCCCGCTTGAATGATTTTGGGAGCAACAAACGTTACATTCTGGGGTTATGCTTTAGTTACATTTTAAGGAATTTCTTTTTGTTGTTGTTTAATAAATGAGTCAAAAGGAGTGGTGATAAATGATGCTTTTAATGGAATAAATTGAAGCATATTTTTTGTATACATATACACAACATAGCACTCATAGTTTATACGTATGGGTAGAATTCAGACATTATAGTGTACCCACCTGATGGATAAATATTATTTATTCATATTCATAATTCATGGGAGATTACTTTTTTTCAGAACATTAAACAAGTCATATATTTTAGCAGACCAATAGTCTGACCTTGGATATATACAAACAAAATTTAGAATTTGTTCCTATGGCAGTGTTTATTGTTGTGATTTGTGAAGGTGTGTTAGGATGTGTTGAATTTTTTTAAATATTTATAACAAGAAAAATCATTTAATGTATTTTTGTGAATTTCTACCTTTTTTAATTTTATTTACAAAGAAATTATTTATAAAAGTATGAAAGTATATGCATGTAAAATTTTTTTCTTTTAATATTTTTTAACATCATAAAAAGTAAAAAGTAAGAAGCATGACAATTTATGACATCTGTCAGACAGGCTAGAGATAAATTTGCTCAATTAAATTTGCCAGTAAAGTAAAATTCTGTTAAATAAAATATGAGTTTCAAAAGGTAAAAAGGCATTATTTGAAAGTTTTTTATAAGCTTAAAATATAAAATTTTTAATTTATTAAAAAAATATCAAATTGAAATATCAATTTTTTGGAAAAAATTGTTTAATAAATAATAGCGATTACATTATGGACTTTCTTAATATTGTTCTTGAAAGGTTAGTGTGGAGCTTACGTGTTAACACTAGTACTACATTTTTTTATGACTAGGTACCTTACTCTTGAATTAAATGTTGAATGACATTTTACCTTCAACTTTTGACTAAAATATACAAAATAAAAGTTTTTGAAAACTAAGTTTGAAAGCTTAACGGGAAGAAAGACTTCCGAAAAGTGTATTCATCGATAAGTATATGGAAATGGCATTACTCTCATTCGGTGAATCAATTGGCGCTGGAGTGCGTTGGTTTTATGCCATGACTCGTTTGAACCGTGGATTTGAGTAGGGATATGTGGGCAATATGAGGATCATCTCCATGCCCTGAGTCTAGGTGGTTTGTTCAAAGCACGAATACGATCATGGGCTTCCGTCCATCATTCCGATTGCGACTTGGGAGTCTGCGGGGGAATATGATACGAAAGCCACCAATTTTCATCTTAGATCTATTTTGTCGCGATGTGGGTGGTGTGTTGATGATTTATTTAACATAAATAATTTGCCATCAATTTCACATAAATGAGTCTACTCATCACAAATATAATTTATACAGCACTCCTAACTTTTTGTATTCATTACATGATGAAATTAATAATAATTACTTTAGTGCATTAACAGTGATAGCCCTAAGATCATCATTTCTTGGACTCATTTAACGAAATATTTACGATTATATAGCGAGTACAGATTATATGCACTATTCCAAGTATTCATAACATACAAATATTTGATGTGTATATGCACGAATTATTACACGAAAAGGTATTTTTTGTATTCATTACATAAACACCATGTTTGTTGTTTCTGATGAGTGAAGAATACTTGATGTTATTAAGTGAGTACCTACAGCATCTATGCACTCAATTCAAAATTCAAAAGTAAAAATAATCTATAGACTCATTTATCTAATATGTAGTGAGTACATATTTATATAATGAATCCATATGTCTGTGAACTTATTAAATATTTATGTTATGTTTAACGTGCTCACTAAATATTTATTTATGTAATGATTACATTTATGATCTTTTGGGATTTATCTTTCTTTATCTTTCATGTATTGGGCCAATTCTTGACATGAAACACTCACTGGTACCAAATATTAAGTTTATTTTATATTATTTGACTGTAGCAAGTAGTTTTTTATCAAACACTTTACTCTAGTAAGTAATCAACACTGAAGAAACATTTTTTATAGGCGCATGAAATAAATATCGACTTAGTCAGAACTCTTGATAGTGGATTTTATTCAATTACTAAATTGAAATGTAACCAATACACAAAACTATTGGCAGTTGTTGTTGGGATATTAATTCAAAAATTTTAAAATTGCAGCCATTAAAAATTTATCATTTCTAATAATTTTTCGCATTTTTTTGCCCAAAAGCCTATTTTTGGGTACCACATAGCAAATTTTACATTCCTTCACCTAGTACCAAGTCTTATATAAAACGGACCAGCCACTAAGTCAGTCAAAAAAATCCGGACATAATATTAATATTTCAAAATGTCGTACTTTTTAAGTACCTACTCTTGAGTTCGAAAAAGTTGAATTTTGAATGGATATATCTCTGCCAATTTTTAATAAAAGTTAGTTTTTGACCATGCATGGCATATTAAAGCATTTAATCACTTCTTTATTATGTTAATGCATGTCTTGACTTGATCTTTGCTTAATATAAATTATGTGCAATTTGGAAAAAATTTAAAAATGATTTTTTCAATTTTGTTTAATGTTGGTTTTTATTAACTTTTCCTGCTTAAATTTTTGTATGCAACTTTTTAACCATAGTTTTTATAGAAAATTTAATTTTGAACAAGTTAAATTGTTGAATTTGGCTTAATTTCCGAGTTTTACCAAAAATATTGAAAAGCAGCCAGAATGACAATCACTAATTACAAAATGTCCAAACGAACGGACACGCCATTTTATTTGGGAGTTAGCTAAGTTTTAATCAATAAATGAAAAAAAAGCATTTGTTTTCGGTATGGGTTCGTTTGTTTTTAAATAAGCAAATCCGTGGATAATTCCTTTTAAACGGACCTGAAACTTTAAAAACCAGGTAGATAATAATTTCGTCGAGAGCTTAGTGTGGGTTTTCACGGGTAACTAAGTTAACCATATCTCGCGAGTGAATGATTCCTTTTTCAACACTGATTTTCGGCATTGGTACATTTTCTACTGCTTTAATTTTCACAGATGCCAAGAGGAGCAAATTTCACCTTGTCAACCTTTCTCTTGAGTTTCCGTTTATAAGTGGTTTCAGTGTATACCTTTATCCGTTTGTCAAAGTAATCTGAAATGTGTCATCACTTTCCATTCATCATTGGGCAACTCAACTACATCTGTGTTCTTTTACATGAATATAAAACTGCAGTTAACAACTTTTTAAATAATAAACGAAACAAACCGACAAAAAAAAACACCTTTTCACATCCTGTTGCAAGTAAAATTGTCTGCCCTACAGTATCTACAGTGATTACTTTTTGTTTGTACTCAACCGAAAAAGTTTTTCATTTGGCTCCTTTAATAGAGGTTTAAAGATTTTCGTATAAAGAGATCAACAGAATTTATATACATTTACATATATACAGCAAAAAAAATATCCTCGAGCTAAACAGTAAAAATGTAAACACAACAAAACTTCTTGCAATTGCAAACAATTCAGGTCAGGTCAAGGATATTTTAAATGCTATGCAGTCAGTGTTTCATAGCTTTTGTCTTTATAATACCCTTGGAATGACCAGAACATACATTTAAAATTTTTTTTTTAAGAATATATCGGACAGTTGGTAAAGCTCTATTCAATTTGGATAAATAGTTTTAAACGCATTGGATTCAATTGTTCAAGGCCTTTCTTGTATTAACTATTTAGTTTAAAATTAATAACTAACAAACTTTGTGACAATATTATTTGAATTTTTATCTCCCACAACATGAACCAAAACATACTTTTCTAGTGTTTTATTGATATGCTCAACTCGAATCTGAACTCTAGCACGTCTCGTTTTTGACTATCTCCTTAGGTAATTTTGTTCAATATATTTTTTACTGCCTTCGGAAGTAAACATACTAGTGGGGTACACAGGGGAACTAAGGGGATCGAGCCTAAAAAACTTCTATTCGAAATCTTATATGAAGAACTTGTATTATAATTGACCAAATTGACGCTATATGTACATAACAAGTCAAGTAAAACATAGTGCTTTAAGGTTAGCTGAAATATCCATAAACATTATTCGACACAAATGCTATATAAAGTAACGAGGACGAAAGCTAACCTTTCAGTGATGCCTCCGTCAAAATCTAAAGTGCGTTTTTATAGTCTTCAAACCTACCACCAAGTTTAAAATGTACTAGAGAATGCTTGAACGCTATAATGAATGGGGTTGGAGTCAAACATCCCGAGGACAGCTGGTCTTTGCTCTTATTAGTGGACAAGTCTTCAAATATATTTTTCATATAATAGACTTTGATCTGATAGTCAATGAATATTTTCAAAGTCATATTTTTCAAGCCAATCTGGACCATAAAAAGGGGAAGATTTGAGTAGTTTCATAAAATAAATAGTAGCCCCCCCCAGAGGGGGGGGGTATAGGGGCTAATGTCCCTCAAAGCCAATTTGAAGAATTGATTTTATTGGGAAATACAATACATTACTATGTTGCAATTTTCTGTTCGTTTTCAAGCTTTCAATTTTTAAAAATCCTTGATGAGACATGGAATGAAAAATTAAAGATATAATATTTTTGTGTTTCCAAACCCTTAGGAAACTTTATTATTAAAACAAGAATAGGGCTGAAAAATTGGTATGAAAGTAGGTTTTTTTCTAAGCCCCACGGGAATTAGATGAAGCTAAGTATTTTGAATATACAAACTCTAGCTCTTTTTATTCCAAATCCTAGAAGAGGACTAAAAATTAGAGTTGGGTCTGTGTTTTTGGAAGCTCCAAGGGAAGTGGATACAAAAAAGAGAATGGAGGTAGGAAGTTTATATGTATATTTTTTAAGTCCCTAGAAAATTGAAAGAAAAAACAAGGCAGGCGAACAAATGCTGTTGTTTTTTTGTTCAAGCCCGTGTTTCGCATGGAACTTTGCACTATGCTAATAACCATAAAAACTGTGTTTTTACTGCAAAAACATACATTTTGTAGATAATCGCATAGTCTTCCTTAAAACGATGCCATTTTTAATGAAAGTTTCTCTTTTGGTTTTCTTTAATAAAATAATTTTAAAAAATGAATTAAATGAATCAATAAATTTATAAATATTCATTAAATATTTATGATGAGAATATTGGTGTCAGAAGTGGGATTCTGGCAGGATGGCATCAGAATCTTCACCACAACTCGACGAAATTCTTGCTAAATTAAACTTACTAACGGAGAGCGTGACAAAACAAAACGCTGAAATAACCGAGTTAAAGAATGAACAGCGAGATAACCAGACCACGAGGCCATACTTTTTTTTGTCATTCAAGTTTTGTTGCGCTAATAAAGTTAAATACCACGTATTCTTCTATAATTTATTCAGAGAGTTTCTTTTCTTATAGGTTTATTTTCTGTGCTGGAATTAAAAGAATCCCATCAAATCGTAATATTGGTAAAATAGTAAAATCATTCAAAAAAAATGACGTGGCTTACAATTGTTTCTTCAGCCAATATAAAAAAACATTTTATTTGAAATTTTTGAAGGAAAAAAATTATTTAAAAAAGGTGAGTAAAATTTGTATTCAGAGAACAGCTGTTTTATGTGATATTCACCACAAAAATGTTTGATAAACTATAGCCTAAAGTGCTTAAATATAAATTCGACAAGTACCAGTAAATTTGTGCATCATGCAAAAGTTCAAGGAAACTGTTTTTAATTTCTGCAGCCAAAATGTCTGTTTTGTCTCTTGCCGATACTGAAATGTCATCAATTCCAGAAGAAATATCCTCCAGTTCTTTAAAAGGTGCCTAGTGCACTTCAAACGATCATTGAGCTTGAAAATGGTTTTTGATGCTTTATAAGTGTTCAGCATAGTGTTTTATTGCTGGAATCTTTCTATTCCATTTAACCCAAACAAAAAACGTTCAGTCCATTCACTTAGAAATTTTATATTTTCATTGCAAACTTCGTGCTTTTTGTAATTCAATTTAATGTCAAAATTTAAAATAAAAAAACTCTAAGTTGAGATGTAAAATATAAAAGTATCACATAAATTTGGAAATTACCACCTAATTTTATAAGAAAAGTAATTGAACGAGTACATTTTGAGTGAATATTTTTAATTAAGAGTAAACAAATCATCGGTCCAGAATTTTATCCTTCGCTGTCCGGATTTGGACCGCGGTCCGCCAATTGCCGGTCCCTGGTATATAGGTTAAAGTGCTTTTTTTCAAATAGCCGCTAAAGCACACCAACCATAGCTGCTCCATTTTCAATCATAAAATTTGTCATTAGATATGTATATTTTTTATAATTAAAAATCGACTGCCGATTGGCCTACATTCTGTGAGACGAAAATTAGAATTGAGAAAGATTGGGACTTTCTTAAATGATGGGTCTTAAATAGGACCCTCAAGCCACCCCCACAGCCAAATCCTAGGTCCGCAACTGAGGAAAGATGTATACATGTAATTCCTTTAATATTGATCGCGTTTTTTTGAAAAATTAAAATTAATTAAGGAAGAAAACTATAGAAATACAGAAACATACTTTAAGGAAAAAAATGTAAGCAATAAAATAACATCTATTTTCAATTAATATACAAATCTAAATATGCTATAAAATTGGCAATATTAAAATGAAACACCTTTATTAACAAAACATTTTTCAGAAGTAGGAATTATTACTCAAAGCCACGCCTACGTATAGACAAGAAGGAAATGGAAAAAAAATGGACGGCTTTGGACCTTTGGCACCTCATATATTGGAAATTTGATATTTGAGAATGCCATCTAATTGGTCACAAAAGGTCAACTAGCTCTAGAAATTGGTCCGCCTTAGATAACTTATAATAGAGGCTTAAGGTTTCTCAAGGTCATTCAGGGTCACGTGCGATTTCTGGTACCTCAATAAAGGGAAATTCACAAAACAAGTATACCATCCGAAAGATGTCTAGATCGTAATAAAAGGTCAACTATTTACAGTAATTGATGTTCAGCCATGGTTTTATTTTAGGAATTTCCAAAATTAATTTCAAGGTCACAAAAAACTTTTGGCACCTCATTTAAATCATTCCAAAAAACAAATTGTGTCATTTGAAAGGCCATTTCATGGTCATAAAAGGTCAGCTATTTTCAGTAATTGGTCAACCATAAATATTTCTCAATGAATTTTTTATGAATTTAAAAAAAAAAATCCAAGGTCATTGCGATTCTTGGTACCTCATTTATGGGAAATTTGTAAAAAACTAATACCACCTGGAAGGACTTGAGATCTATATAAAAGGTCAGCTAGTTTTAAAATTGAAGAATAATTTGTTCACATAATTTTATCAAAAATTTAAATAACAAATTTAAAAGTTTTGAAACCACCACAATGAAAAAAAAACATGCTTCAAGGCACTTAACTCTAAAAGTATAAAGTTTATGAGAAAATATTTACTAAATTTTCTACGGTAAAGGTCCTAACATTTTGTTCGTAGATACGCTCAAGATATGCTCTAAACAGTGGTTTTTCAGCTGCGTTATTTTTGCAAGAAAAAAATCTCGGCCAACTGGCATACTTGTAAAAATGTTTGGGTTGCTAATAAACGAAGAATTTGTTTGTATATTAGCTCTAGTGATACCCTTTAAAATTTTGTAAATCAAAATTAGGGCTGAGCTCCCCGCCCCTCCAGAAAAAATCCTGCGTACGCTTCTGATATATAACTACCTAATTTTGCGGAGCCTTTTATTCCTGCTGGAATAGTTGTATTGATACAATCGAAAAAAGAACCATCTTAATCTATCAGTTTTAAAAGTTATATAATTAGAAGAGATGGTAATAATTTTTTGAAAAAAAAAATATTGGGAGAATTACCAAAAACCAATTTTTTTGTTTTTAAATGTTAATTTGTATGTCTTCAGCTAGCTGTAATTTTCTTACAGCAAAATATAAATATATATTTTGTATGAATTTAATTTCAAAAATTGGATTAATTTCCAATCAAAAAGGCTGACAAAAAATGTTTGATTTTTCAAAATTTAAAGACGGCATTCTTTTTGTTGAAATCTCTTCTTAAAGCAAGCTTAAGAAAATTATTATAATGGTAATAAAATAAAAAAAAAAACGTTTATTTCTAGTACAGTTTTTCGTAAATAACAGTCATAATGGAGTGTTGAAAGTGAGTGGAGTTGAAAGTGATGCTAAATAGCAATTTTATATTAAAAAAAAAGGAAACTAAAGTAACCAAAATCCCAAGTGCTTAAACAATAATTGTACCTAAGAAATAGCTTACAAAAATTTTGTATTTAATTATTTATTCATCAACTCAATCAATATGCTACAGGCACGTAGTATTCCACCATTACAAACATACTCACAGACAGACAGAAATATGAGACCAACTTTTTAATTCTATCTTTCATCATTAAAATCTGGAGTTCAATTTTTTACGAGTCCAAGACTTGCCCTATATTCTCATTCCTAGAACTTAAAACTCCAGTAAAAACTTTCCTCTCGTGTGTAATAATATAAATCTTATTCTCATAAATATGCTATGTGTCTTCATCTGGGATTTTATATCCTTTTTATTCTCAAAGCTTTCTGTTAATGAGATCTTTTTTTTTTTTGTTTTGGACATTCATAAAATTATATATATTGTATAAATTGGCCTCTCTAGAGGAAGTCCCAAAGAAAACACTTAACATTTTACGAGATAACTTTTCTATTTAGTTCGTTGACACTATTAAAGATGTTTTTCATCGTAAAAACATATGCATGAAAATAATAAAATAAGGACATTCTACAAAAATTAAGAAAGCAAATACAACTAATTCTCAGAATCATATATTATGCTGGGCGTCTTGAATTATTTAAGTGCGTATCACGAAACAAATAAACATAATTTAAAGCCGCACACAAAAATCGTAAAAGCAAACGTGTCCTTAAAATAAGGCCTTCCTTGTGTTTTCAGTCTACGCGGATAAGATAAAATAATATTTTGTGTGTAAGTAGGATGTTTTTTGTGCTTGTGTTTGTTTTTTTTAAATTTTTTTTTGTGTATTGTTTGTTTTCTTGTATCCGATATACACCTAGTAAATTGAAAAGATCTGAATGGATAAAATCACACGTTTTAGGGAAAATTGTTCACAAACACGTGGCTGATTTATCACACAAATTATACCCCAGACAGAGGCACTCGCACGTCAATCAATCGAAAAACAGGACATAAAAATGATAATAAAATCAAGGTTCGAATATAATAGTAGGTATATGTTAATCAAAAGAACGATAACACCATTATGACTTTCTTTTTTGTTTGACGATAATAGATATGTATATGGCTATCAATTAGTTACGTGTGAGTAACTTATATGGAATCCTTTTGTCCTTGCCAGACAGAGGACCTGATGAATGAATTTCACATGAATTCTCAATAAATTTTATTTTCTAAGGATTCAGCTTTTCTTTAGAAAATTGATTATGTTATTTATTTTTTTGCAAAATCAGAAAACCTGACAAGAAATAATATCATCGTTGTGTTGTTTTCTTTACAGAGTTTGCATTTGCACATTTTGATACAGTCAAATTTCCCTCTCCCTTAGACCATATTGGGTTAGGTTAGATCAGAATTTGTATAAGTAAATTCAGTGAAGCTAGACTCCTTTAACAAAATATAATCGACAGAAGGAGACATTTAATTATTTTTTTTAGCATTAGCAATAGCAACTTGGAAATTCTTGGAAGTCTTAAAGTCTTTGGCATAGTCTTATAACAAAAAACTCTTGTCTTATATACATTCCTCGTATATAATGTATGAATATACCTACTCTTAAGTATATATTCATAAATTAACAATCGAAAGTAGTGAAAGTTTTTTTTATTATCAAACCGGTCATCCAACCAAAGATGGACAGACTTGTTTGTAGATTCTCCTTTAAGTTTGAATACTGTGTGCCAAGATAATCAAAGATAGCAAACCACAGTAAACAAACAAAAGAAACAATCCAGAAACAGTGAATAACTGTCAGCATATAGAGGTTTCGGTTTCAGATCTAGACAATAAGAGGGTGGCATACAAGATTTCCACTTCATTTATGTATAAAGAGTCTACCCGTCAACAGGACATTACTGGACAGTTTATATACAAGCCTTGGTAGAATATTATTAAAATTAGAACAACTCTTGGCGTTATATCAAGACCAACTTTGTTTATGTTGTATGTAATGCTGAGTGTAAAGCCATTTCGTTATAATGAATTGAAAAGCTTGAATAGAATGCTTTAAGTTATTTTGGGGAAATAAAAATTGGAAAAGTTTAAAAATTCACCCACACTGTCATTGGGTGAATCAAAAATAAACAAAAATTTGTGAAAAAATCGGTTTCAGTTTTTGATCCAACTTTTACTTTTGTTGGCACTCACTGCATAAGGCTGTGCTCCTGGGCCACAATTAGAATATCTCTTCAGTTGGCTCAACTTTTGTTCTAGCATACTATGTGTGCCCACCTTGGGCCATTGGCACCTGCAGGATTTTTTCCAGAGGACAGTTTTTTTTTCTGAACATTTTGATATGCAATATTATTAAAACTTTTTCATAAAATAATAATAATTTAACCAAAACAGAATAAATTCAAAATAACGTTTTATGGGAATTAATAGTTATATAAAATGATTTTATATAAGGGGTGATTTTTTAGCTGGTTTGGTTTTGGCAACACTGGTTTTGACAGCTGACGTGTGTTAAGTACCTTGTGTCACTGTCAAACAGCTTCAGTTTAGTTTGCAATTTAACCATGGATCGTCTTACAAATGAACAACGCTCGCAAATTATTGAATTTTACTATCAAAATTCGTGCTCGGTTCGAAATGTTCATCGCGCGCTGCTTCCATTTTATGGTCGGCATTCTCGACCTTCTGAGCAGTCTATTCGGAAAATTGTGACCAAATTTACTTTGTTGGACATTAAACCACCAACACGTTTACGTACTGTGCGTAGTGAAGAAAATATTGCGGCCGTATCAGCTAGTGTGACAGAAGACCGCGAAATGTCGATTCGGCGCCGTTCCCAGCAGTTAGGCCTTTGTTACAGCACTACGTGGAAAATTTTGCGGAAGGATTTGGGCGTAAAGCCTTTTAAGATACAGCTGGTGCAAGAACTAAAGCCAGCCGACCTACCACAACGCCGAATTTTTGGTGAATGGGCTCTTGGAAAGCTGGCCGAGGATCCGCTTTTTTATCGAAAAATTGTGTTCAGCGATGAGGCTCATTTTTGGTTGAATGGGTACGTAAATAAGCATAATTGCCGCATTTGGAGTGAAGATCAGCCAGAAGCATTGCAACAGCTACCAATGCATCCCGAAAAAGCCACTGTTTGGTGCGGTTTATTGGCCGGCGGCATTATTGGGCCATATTTCTTCAAAGATGATGCGAATCGCAGCGTTACTGTCAATGTTGAACGCTACCGAGCGATGATAACAAACTTTTTTTTTGCCCGAAATGGAAGTTCTTGACTTGCATGATATGTGGTTTCAACAAGACGGTGCCACATGCCACACAGCACGCGAAACAATGGCGCAATTGCGAGGCGAGTTTGGTAAACAGTTAATTTCACGTTTCGGGCCGGTCAATTGGCCGCCTAGATCGTGCGATTTGACACCATTAGATTATTTTTTGTGGGGGTATGTCAAGGCTAATGTCTATAGGGACAAGCCCGCTTCGATTGACGCACTGGAAGCCAACATCCATTCATTCATTCGTGAGATACCGGCCGATATGTGTGAAAGAGTATGCCAAAATTGGACTCAGCGGATGGGCTACCTGAGACGCAGCCGCGGTCAACATTTGCATGAAATTATCTTTAAACATTAAATGGCAAGGTTCAAACTATCGATTCAAATAAATATTTCATTCATTTTTTCGAATTTTTTGTGTTTTTTTTTTTTTAAGTTCTAAACCTCTTAAAAAATCACCCTTTATATATATATGTATGTATGTATATGTTAAGACTGAAAGTATTTAAGCATTAGGCACACAGAATATTTTAAATCCTTTTTAAGCAAATTTAGTTTTTTTCATAAAATTGTAATATTTTTACTTGCGATATACATAGGTACTATAAAGCAAGTTTTGGATTCGTGCAAACAAAAATTTGATATAACAATCAAACATGACTTTACGATGATAGAGAACCCCAAAATAGTGGGTGGCACAGTTCTGTCTGTTTGTTTACAGCCCAAACGCTCCAATCGATTTTTTTCAAACTTGATACTTGGTTTTTGGTGATTATGCCCACACGTTTTTTCAATTTTTTTAGAACCAAAAATAACGGTACCTGGCTTACAATTTTAGAAATTTTTCATAATCTTATTTATTTCAGAAACAGCTCCACAACAATTTTTCAAAAAAAAATTCAATATTACTTTTAGTTAAGGCTTCCTTTGGGTGGAAACTATTTTTCAAAAAATGGTTATTATTGGTACCTCCAAAAGAACCATTTTTTAATTTTCTATTTTTCTTCAAAACGGTACGACTGATTTCAATAAGTTTTTATACAGAGGCTTCCAAAAACTATAAATATTTTCGTGTACATAAATTAAAGAAAAATATTTTTGAGATTTTTAAAAAATGTTTAAAAAATTTTTTTGAAAATCAAATATTTCGAAAACAATATGTTCGATTTTTTTGAAACTCTTTTCTAAAGAGTTTTTAAGTACTGTCTAAAATATTTCAAGGGAACATTTTACATATATGAACATATAACGGTACCTTCCATACAAAAATTAAAAAAAAGGAAAGGAACATTTTTTTTTTTTTATTTTGATTTTGATTTAACTTTTTTTATATACTTAAATTAATACGATAATATTAATACTTAAATTAATACGATACGAAATTATACAATTTTGGACTTAGCAACTATTAATATTACCTGTTTTTTTAGGACGTTTTTTTTTATTTTGAAGTTTCTCATTATCGGCTGACCGGATTTTCATATTTTTTTGTCTAA
This sequence comes from Dasysyrphus albostriatus, assembly GCA_946251815.1. Classification (NCBI taxonomy): domain Eukaryota; kingdom Metazoa; phylum Arthropoda; class Insecta; order Diptera; family Syrphidae; genus Dasysyrphus; species Dasysyrphus albostriatus. The sequence goes on from OX276336.1 coordinate 14,481,034, forward strand.
ATTTTAGATAAAATAAATAATATTTCATATCAAAATTTTCAAAAAAAAAAGTTTCAAATTTTTTTTTTTTTAAATTTGATATTTTAAAAACGAGTTGACAATTTTTTTTTCAAATTTTATTTTTATTTGCACATAACTAAATACCTTTGATTTGCATAGCAAAAGTTTTCTTTTAAAATGTTTTGGGAATTTTATGAATAAGAAAATATTTTTTAAGAAAACTTCTCCAACGATAAAATTTTTTTTGTGCATACAATCATATTCAATTTAAAATTGAGATGACATTCTTTTTCATCTCAAACTCTCAACAAAGTGTTTTTAGCTAATTTAAATATCGTATGTCATGCTTTTAATCATTTTTCTCACGTAATTTCCATGGCTTTACATATAATTTTCTTAAGTCCTCAGAGCCTTGAATAAGAGCAAGAGCGTACAACCCACTTCTGCATTAAATTTTTTAATATTTTGAAGAATGTTAAGAAATTCGGAAAGTGTAAACCGAATTTTAAAAATAGTTTTTGAAAGTATTATGTTTTCAGAAAAAAGTTTTTAGTATTTCTTAAAAACCAAATTAACTTATCAAAACCACTTTTATCGTTTTTGAGAAAATCGTAGAAAAAAAATATTTTTTGGGAGATACCATTGAAATCCATTTTTTTGGAAAAATGTTTATGTTGATGTTGTAAGAACAATAAGAAGTAATACCTATATGAGCTCTGGGATTATATTTTTGAAAATATTGAAATGATGAAAAAAATTGTATGGCAATCTAGAGATACAGTGAATTCTCTCATAACCGGACACCCATGGTGTTCGGAAATGGGAAAAAATAAGTTGATGTTTTCAAAATTTTATTTTAGTAAATTTTTTGTTACAAACTCAATTTTTTATATTCGAAAGAATAAACCTAAAAATACTTTCGGCTGTCATCGGTCAACATACCGAATGCTTTAAATCACTTTTTTAAAATTTTTTTTTTATTTTCTTAATTTAGTGAGTTTTTACGAGCTGCTTTTATTCAAATCGTTTTGTATTTCTTATTGCAAGGTTCAAGAAAACTCGAACCAAACAAAAACTGGTAAAAAGAGCGACAAAAAATGTGTTTTGTCCGATTTTGAGAGAACGACATTCTATTTAAGTTTTGAAACTTGGTCTCCGTCTCTGGTTATGGTGGAATTTTTATATGAGAAATCTTATATTTATTTCCAGTCTTTTAAACCCTGTATATTTAATGAAAATAGGGAGTCAGAATTGAATTGAATTTCGAGGAAATTATAAAATATACAGGATTTAAAAGACTGGAAATAAATATAAGATTTCTCATATAAAAAATTCCACCTAATTCTAAACAAAAAATGTCCTTATTCAAAATTATCAAACTTTTTTCTTCCTAAAAGTCTACACGTTGTATTTGTATCCGATATTTAAATATCAAACTCTTATTTTGACTATTACTTCTCACTACGTTGAACTTATGGGTGAGATCGTCCCCAAGGTGGGTGTAATGAAAACTCGCAATCTTAACAGGCTCTTTTGATTGTAACGTCACACAAAAACCTAGCATAGGTATGTAGATGGAAGATACATTTTCTAAAGCTATCCGGATAGGTTGTGTAAGTCCCTTGTGAAAAAAGCAGCTGATGACAGCTGATATAAAAAAATAACCCAAATTTTCTATTCACACTGTCATATGCAGCTTTGCAATCGATAAACAAATTGTGACTATCGATATTAAATTCTTGGCCTTATTCCAGGTGTAACGTGAAAATTTGATTAGCGGTAGACATTGATGATACAGCATTAACAAAAAACTTTAGAGTTCACTTAACACACCAGATAAGATTTAATAAGCGGTAATTAAAAGGCTAATATACTTCTGTTCTAGAGTTGATGCAGACATGCAGAGTAGGCTATCAGCTTTTTTGAGGATCAGACAGATGAACTGAGGTTCCAATAGTTGTATTTTTTTTGCATTTAGGCTTGGTCAAAATTTTGACAAAAAAAAATCATACAAACATTTTTGGTGAGTTTGGAGCCTTGTTGCAATTGCAAGTTCCTAGCATTCTCTATTCCTCTGAGACACACATTGTGACCTGCTTTAATTCACTTTGAAGTGAGCAGGTTATTCGATTGAACCTTTTTTGGTGAACTGAAAGATCAGGAATAGGAATGCAAAAACTGCAAACAAAACCACAAATTCCTGTCAAGATCCTATTTGCGTAGGTGAAAGTTGCCATGCTCAGCATTTCATTCAAACAATTTTGCCCATCGATAAATGCAATTTGAATACATTTTTTTTAATGTTTTTCTCTAAATACATACAAATACATATCTATTATCAATTTTTTCAAACAAAACTGATTAATTATTAGAAATTAGTGGTAAATCTAAAACCTCCTAAAAATAAAAGCCACTCTGCAAATTTATGGTAGTTTGGAGGAAATGCTTTACATAAAAAAGCTCTTCACTAAAAATCGATTTTGTAAAAATTTTTTTGAAGTGTGTCCATTTTGTTGTCTTTTATTTCTTAGAAAAAAGAATTATTTAATATTTTATAGTCATATAAATATTCTATTCTTCATGTACAAAATTTAGTTTTTTTTTTAATGTTCAATCAAATTTTTAATTTTTATAAAACTGGTAATAATTGATAAAAGCTTTTGTACAATTTTATTCACATATATGACTTACATCTCATTGACTCTAGCAAATAACATTAAACTCAGCTTCACTTGAGTACTATTAATCCATCGAATAATAAATTATCCGATCTTAAGCAATGATAAACTATCTTCGATGACTGGACCAAAGTTTAATGGGCTTTTAATTTTTTTTTTTTTTTGTTAATCCTCCATTCATAATTCGAAAACCATATTTACTATCGTTGAGTTCATTTCCCAACAACCACAATACTCCTATAAAATATTTCTTCTGCCAACATTTCAAATAATCCTGATTAATTTCATACTGCACAGCACGCATTGTGAAATGGTTGAAAAATGTGAGTACAAAAAAAAAAAAATAATAAAATAAAACCGAGAAAGGAATTTTGTCTCCCGCACTGTGAAAATAAACAATCGAAGCACAGGACATTTATAAATGCAGGATACAGTTAGCGTGGGATCACAATAAATCCTTGAGAGTCTCTCGCCTAGCCACCATTGCCGCTGTCATTTAAAAATGAAACCAATCTATGTGAACAAACAAACAAAACTATATAGTTCTACGCATCCTATATGGACCATGGAATCTGTGTGTGTTTGTTTGGTCATCGTTGCAGTCTTTGAAGTTAGAGTGGTTAAGATAGTGAAGTCATCCAATTTGATTTGGTTTCTTTTTGTTTTTCCTTGTTTTTGTCATATGGTCAAATCCATAGATGCTGACTGATAGTGAGATCTTGTTATTTATTTGGGAATTCTGTTTGGTAATTTTTTGAATCAGATAAATTCTGTACAAACATTAAAGACCAATTCAATGATTCTGTAGGCATTATTAAAATCCATAAGAATAACGAAATCTAGGATATTTTCAAAAATATCTAAAAACGAAATCTCGCAAATTAATAACCCTGCAATTACAAAATATCTCTTTTAAAAAATTCACATTTACATCTCGGACCGAAACATATCGCAAATATCAACTGAAATGTAGCAAATTAAAATTTCGCAACTCAAAATCTAGCTTAAAAAAATCTCGCAAATTTTTACAATTTTTGTACAAATATGATTTAAGTAAGCTTACCTGACATTACAACTATATACAAATTTTCAATTTCTAAATTTTCCATTTCAAGGAAAAAAATAAAAAAATCTTTTACTACAAATAGTTTAAAGAGTTTTTGATTCTTATTCCACGCTCTTCTCGGAAGGGGAGAGGAAGGAGAAAATCCATTACTATAGAAACATGGGTGCTGAATCCAACGAGAGTTCTCTGGTAATCGTATGGACTGTAAGTATACTTAAGCTCAACCTGTCATGTCAAAATGACAGGTCTCATTAACTGCCCCACTATTAGGTAGGGTAGAGAATAACAAAAAAAAATCTGATTATAAACTTTGTCTAACTTTAAACAGCCGTCGAACTCCAAAAAGCCATTCATAAGCTTTGTTTACTGTTGTCCTAAATTTGTTTAACTTTGACCACGGAATCGGTTGTCTAAGATTTGTCTTACTTGGTATTTTATTTAATTAAATAAAGCATATAACCAACTATCAATGACTTTTAAAAACTGTCTCTGTGTTAGTCGCCTAAAAAATCTTATGAATTGGGCTGATAGTTTTTAACATAATCCTTCTAAACCGAATCATATAATTTACGTTGTTTATAACACTGCAACTAGCCTTTGACTATAACACATACAAAATGTGAACAAACAACCCACATATAAATCCTAACTGCCTGTTCTGGCCAGACAAATAAATCAACAAAACTTTTATTCATTGGAATATTTTTAAATCGATAAAAAAGGACATTTATTTTTCTTAACCATCTTGTTTGGTTTTGCTGAAAGATGTCTGCTTCGAATAATATAATTAAATAGATAGTTAAATATCCTGCATATAAACCTATCTGTTGCATTTGAGCATAGTATTTCATTCCGTGAACCTATACGAGATTGAATCTATTCCAAGCAAATGGTTGCATATCAGTTAAAAAGTCTGTGTGTTTCGTACAATATTTGGAAGAAATGTTTGTAAAACCCGAATCGATATAACGCCAATGGATGTATTTCGTGCATTACTGGCTTAAGTTGTTTTGTAGTGCGTGTGAATCGGAGGAAGCAGATATTATGTAAAAAGTATAACATCTATCAGTATGTTACGAAGAAAGGGTAACAACTGTAACATCATTTCTCAATAATTCCCAATTTGAATAGTTAAATTTCCTTTGCAAATACGATTAGTGTTGATGGACAAGGGAAATGTGTCTTATCTTTCTGTATCTGTATTCAGCCGGAGCTATTGAACTGTTTAAGTTCAATCGGCGGAACGAGTGGAAATGTATCCGAGGGAGGAACTAGTTCCTGGAACTATTAAGGTCCGGAACTTCCCAACTCTATGATGGAGCATTCCATTGTTACGTGTGGGACATTCGTACGAGAAACCTATGACAAACGGTTAGCAGGATTTTAAACTGTCTAAGCCAGTGTTTCCCAACGTGAGGCCCAGGTCCCACAGGGGCCAATTCAACTGTTCAGGGGAGGGGGGCAATTTTACATTCTCATGCTTCACATCCATTTAAGGTTTCAATATTAAAAGGGCCGAAAGAAAAAATGATCTAAATTTCGCACTAATTAATTTTCGAAAAGAGTCCGGCCTCAATCTTGGCTTGTTTAAACTTGGCTTGGCTTGTTTCAAACTTTTTGTGAACGCTTTTTACAGATATTCTGTACAAAACAAAATGAGATCTTAAATATTTGTGGAACTTTTTGATTCTCTCAAGCAGTACACTGGAGAACGAAAATTTGCAAACAATCGACTGTAAGGCATTTTTGAGTAGGGCTGGCCACGATACCAAACTAAAAGACACTTTTGTAAGCATCGTTAAAATCGAAAGATATTGGTATCGTCTTGGTATCGGTATATCGGTCTCGTATAACTCAGTTTCGTTTAGTCTCGTATAACCAAGTCTTGGTATCGTTTCGGATGCCTTTGGAGCTGGTATTCTCTCGATATCGTTTCAGTTTCCGATACCGATACCAAACGATACCGATAGTTTTCTGGTATTGTGGCCAGCCCTATTTGTGAGTCTTAATCGATATTTTCAAAAAACTAGACTCATTTAACAAGCAACTTCAAGACAAAAATGTATAACTCTTCTGGAAGTAAAAACGAAGATCTTTGGCTTCGCTTCCTTATTGATATTTCAGACAATCATTTCAATTTATAATTTTTTCGAAAATGTGAAATGACTGATACCGCTATAAAATCACATCTGGAAAATGTATCGCTGGATTTAAAAACATAACTTTCTGGTTGCGATAATTTCTTCCTAATTTTCAATTATTCAAGATTTTTAGTGAACATTTCAAAAATTTGAATGATAAATATTAAACATAATTTTTGGGGTGACATAAACATTTTGGAAATGTCTTGGTGGGGCATAGCTTAAAAAAGGTTGGGAAACACTTCCATTTTTTTTAACCTGAAGTTGGGAATTCACTTAAGAATTTTGACTTTTAAATTTTGACCAAATGAATAAATTAAGAAACAACGAGATAAATAATAATTAAAATCAAATTTATTTCAATTTAAGTATTTTTTACGCAAACGACCCAAATGTTTTCGCCTAAAAGGTATTTGATCATTTAAGAATGTGACCTTTTTGACATTCTGAGCATAGAAACAGAAAAACATAAATATAAATACATATATTTAACAAATAAAGTATCACTACTTGCTATTTGAAAAAAAAAAAAGTTATCACGAATTTTACACTTTTTTATAAGAATAAAAGGTTAAAGACTGCATCTTTATTTTTACAGCCTAAGTGAAAGGTAGGTTCATTTAATTATTATTTATGGTGAACAATATTTAATCAACAATTATAATTCGCTGCTTACGAGTTTTTCCTAGCTTAAAACTACCTAAAAACAACTGTGAAAAAGAAATGAAAGGCCTTTTTATGATTTAAGGTTATGATTCGATAGTTTTGATTCGATCACGGATCTTTTAAATTAAAATTCATTTTCACGATCGAATCAAACTTTCTGCGATCCGTAAAATATGGTTCGATGCCGAATTTATCACGCAGGAACTTTTGATGATCCATTCACGATCCGTTCAAATAAAAAAAAATACGAAAGAAGAAAGTTGACCCAGGTTAGTACCGACACAAAATAAGAAAAGAAAAACATATTTTCAACAGGGTGTTTCAATCAAATTACAACATTTCGCAACTTCGTTGTTTCTGAAACAGTTTCATTGATTTTAACACAGACAACAGCTATCACAAAATTAGCAACCAAAAATATATATTCGACAGGGTGTTTCAAAAAATTGTAATCATTTTGCTACTTCCTTGTACCCTGAGCGATTTTAATGAAATTAACACGCTTGATAGCTGATACAAAATAAGAAAAGAAAAAAATATTTCAGTTGGGTGTTTAAAAATCTCGACATTTTGCCTTTCATTGTTCCTTGAACGAATTCTATGAAACTGACACACGTGAGTGCTTTCACAAACTTTTCTTCTTTGAGTGGAAATACTATTGTTTTAATTCTATTTTAGCACCTTTGTATGTCAATTTTTAGAGTTGCTGAGAGAAAAATTAAGTTACAAAATACTGTTTTTTTAAACACAATGTTTTGAAATTATTTTGTATGCTCAGATGAATAAGAGATAGATTCTAAAAACAAGCAAGCGGACAACGCATATACTTTATTTGTTGGACCTTTGTGAATTTAAACTCTCCAATAGGTACTCCTTACGAAACAAAAACGCAGCTTGTTTTGTAGATATTTTGAATTGTTTTATTTAATTTTACTGGACTATAATAGGGAATGATTTGAATAACGGATCTTTTGAGATCCTTATCGTGAGAGATACCTGAATTTTATTTTTCCAATTCCTCATAAACGAGAGATACAGAAAAAAATGATATATTTTTTTCGTGAGAGAACTATAAATTTGTATTGATCGAAAATATAATTGTTCGTGAGAAGATCGATTGAGAATGATAAATATGCATATTTTATGATTCAGGAGTGATATTTTCCGAACTCTAATCGGAAAGGACCTTTGAAAACTGAATTAATTATTATCTTATACATATTTTGCAAAAATCAGTTGCGTAAAAATGGAATACAAATTTCAAAACTAAGACGTTTTCTTGATTTAAATATATTTTCCAAACAAATCACTGAGATGATTTGAAAAATATTGAATAGGAACAGAACAAATTTTAACATTAAATATATTAAGAACATTAAGAAAAATTAAAATTTTTCCCGAAGCAATTTTCTAAAAACTTCACTAATGTTGTTTGGCCTTTGGGTATGTATGTATGTAAAATATTTATGTGAATTAAAGAAATTCAGAAAATTCTAATTTACACATCAATAAAGTTATGTACTTGTACTTTTCAACTAAGAAAAAGAAAAACCATAAACACCCGGGTGCGTTCACTACCTACTCAATTTTTCGGCACGTCCATCTCATTGTATCGCAATTTAAAAAAAAAATCTTTCTCTGCCCTGCCCCTTCTCTTCGAAAAACCAAACATTTGGAAGCAAATTAAAAGTTATAGGTACATTTTATACGTGCCAACATTTTTGTTAGGTATAAAATAAAAAAAATTGTTAAAACCATTTAATTTGTTAGATCTGCACTTCATCACACGCTGTTGCTCAGATTCTGATGCTGTTGGGGTAGAAAAGCAACATACCGCATACAACACCTTACTCTAATATACATATAACCATATAACGGTTGAAGTCTTTGTTAATTTATTTCACCCAAAGTATACGCAATTTATTTATAAAACTGTATCCCCCACGCAGTTCAAACAAAAAAATAATGCGGCTGGGGAATTTTGCAGCTGAGTCATGATCTTTTTTTTTCTCTTTCAAATTAATAACAATTTTACAAGAAAAAAAAAGTTATTACATTGTAAAATAAGAAAAATGAAATCTTTACATGCGAACAAACCCAAATGACGTCTAGCTGGTTTGTTTACAAATTGAACTTTTTTCTAAAATAGAAGCAATTAATCATAGAATAAGGAAAGTATAAAAATTACAACCCCTCCCTCTTCCACAAATTCTAATTCTCGGGAGGGATATATTTTTTTTTTAATAAAAAGCCATTGACTTCCGTTACATAGTATCCAGCACTAACAACAGGTGCCAGGAGGGTTGTGCTAGTTTGTAGTTATACTGGTTGGTTTGACATCGACCGATGTCATGTCACAGTAGCTCTTTTTGGAAAAAATTGTGCCACAAACTCAGTTTTTCATTTCATACAAGTTATTTCTTAAAATTTAATTTCGGAAAAAGACTGAAAATTCTGGAAATTGGTTTTTATTTTAAGAATAAATATAAATTTAAAGTAAACATTCAGAAAAACACCTAAAATAAAAAATACAAATAGTTTCCCCACATACGTATTCTTTTTAGTTCTTAGCAACAAAAAGCAATATCAGAGCAACTGTTTGGCGCAGCATTGTTTTAACTAGCCGCCTTGTCTGCGTTTATTGTTTATGTTCCTTACAAATTAGCATAAATAAATAACCCCCAAGTCTTAATTGACGTATACTAAAATATGCAGAATGAGTAGGCGCCTTACACTCGTTCGACGTCAGTACGTCACCAAACGACTATACGGACGGCACTGCCATCTATATGTATATGACTTCATTTCAACCGTAAAATTCAACATGAAAAATTATCTTCAATCTGCTGATTCAACTCAAAGAGGACCAAAGAGTAATTTGTTTTTTTTTTTTTATAAATTGCCTCCTTGATAAGTTCTGATTTGTTTGTTTGAGCTCAAATCACGAAGCCTTTTTTTTGTACTTTATAGAAGATATAGCAGGACACAGAACAAAGGACAATCTTTGCTTTGGCCTGGTATATATGTATGTACAAACCTAATTGAATAAATTTATATGAAATAAAATTTGTAATGGCACCTCTTTGAAATTTCAAAGTTTATTTACCCCAGTTGGAAGGAACATTTAGGATTTCTTTTTGTTTTGTATTATTTTTTTTTTTTTTTTGCCACTTGTCAGATGGAATTTATTATTGCAGGACAAACAATAGTTTCCTTTTTAAAGCAAAAACGAATAGGAAATTGAAATTAATTGGAATAAGAGTGAGAAAACAGAAAAGTCATATTTGTTTTTAGATGTGTTGTGTTGTTGTTAGTTGCTGAACTACCTATACAACATACATATACACATAGTGGTAAACATTTTAATACACAAAAAAGGTTTTGAAGTGGCAATTAATGTTGACACTAAAGCTGCCTCTTTAGATTTTATCTTGGTTTTAGCTAATTAAGGAGTAAGAGCTTTTTGTGTGTCATTTTCTTCAAGCTGTAATGTGAGAGACATGATTAAGTTGAATTAAATGGTTTATGTATTTGTATATTGTTTGCAAAGGTGTCGTCTTGTCAAGTTTGTTATACATTTTAAGATAATCTTCTAATTGCCATATTGTTAATTAAGTAACTGTACAGTGTGCATATTGTAATAAGTAATTATTGAAATAGGGCGCCAGTTATAGCTATATCATTGAAGCTCGTCATTACAAATTTTAATGATTGATTTTGAGTCATTAAGAAAGCGAAATCAGTGATTATTTTGATGGCAAAATAAAGGTCCTGTCTAAATTATTATTTCTAGTCAAACCAAATTCCAATTCGGCCCAGGCTTTCACATAAAATGAGTTATATTATTTCAAGGATTAATGATCATTGAAATATTCAAAGTCTATTTGTAAATTTTAGTTTTAACTTAAAATATTAATAAGGGCTAAACTTTATTCCTCCATCAAAATAATTTATTATGTTGCTTATATTGCTCTATAACTCACAGAGACATAAAATAAACTAAAGAGGAGGAAAATCTCTCTTTTTGCTATGATTTTCAAACCAAAATATTTTAAGGAGATAAAGTTCCAAAAAGACCAGTAGTGAAATTGCAGACGTTATTATTTTGACCCACAAACATATAAGTTCTTGAGACGATAATCTATTATTGACTTTGAAAATTGATTTCTTGAAGGCCATTTGAGACATTGACCTGAAAAATTTGTCATCAATAGATACTACAGGAATTTGTAGTTTTCTTAATCATTCTGTAAGCATTTCTACTGTGTATCAATCATCAGCAAAAAATGGTTCTAATCGAGTGAATTGCTAACTTCATTTAAAAGCTAATAAGTCATGTTATTTTTTTTAATTCATTTTTATTTTTACCATTTTCTTAAAACTATCTTTAAGCTAGACAAAATTCACGAGAACTAGCACTTATCAATATCTTATAGCTTACTTACTGACTCTAATCGAGCGCTCTAAGTTAAACTATTTATAATAACTAATTGCTAATGCTTTTTGGCTTTTTCACCGAGAAGAATTTCCAAAAAAAAACTCGGAATCTTTATAGTTTATTTTTTTTTGGTTTTATATAAAACTTACAAACTATATAAATTTAAATTAAAGCTTATTAAAATTACCTAAAAATACTTACAAATACTTCCAAACTAGAACAGCCACAGCAAGCATTTTCGACTACTTATCATTTTTCTTTTTTGTGTTTTTTTTGTTGGTTTACATATATTTTTTTTTTTTTTGTTGGTGCCACCCTGACTGTCCCTGCTGAAAACTTACTACTTTAGTCTATGTAAGTCAGCCATGACAAAAAAAAGTTTTAAGTTATCTGAAGGAACTTCATTTTCATGTTTCAACCACCAAAACTGGGTTCTCCTGCTTCACCCTATCTTTTCGGTGCCGATTGGACATAGGCCTAATGAACAAGAGGTGCTCAGTTGTGTCTTGTGCGAGGACGTCTCGACTGTAAAGTAGCTGCCTATCTACACGGACGACGTGGTAGATTAGCGGAATCGCAGCTCTATCCTGGATCAGTCCGCGACTCTCTAAATTAAGGAACGATAGGGGGGATAAAACCGCTAAGGCGTACACTATCGTAAAATTGTGGTTAGATCAACATTGAACTAAATCGGGCTTCCATAGACAATCATCAGTCGGATGAAGGCTATGTAGCTGGTATAGTACAACCGTTTCGATAGTGCAAAAGCTCCCCTAGCCCTTATCCAGACCAGCATTTATGTGTCTGCTAAAATACAAATAATGATCCATCCAGATACCAAAGTACTTTACAAAACTTTTACTCGCCAGTGGATGTTCATTTGGCCCTACGATCACAAGCTTGTGCCAGTTCTTTCTCGTATCCTTTGTGGCTCCATGCAACGGAGTCCTAAACAAGATAGTTTCCGATTTCTAAAACTTCCACTCATCACAATATCGCTGAATCATCTCGAAATTAAGCTGCAAAAAAAATCTGATGACCTCGACTTTTGGAGCTGTTCTGTACACAAATAGATCATCGGCATAACTAATTGCCTGAGTTAGACTACCTTTCTGGTCACTGGTGTAAAGGCTGAATAGAATTGGGGAGTTGGCCACTCCCTGCTGAAGACCATTTTTAATATTAAAGGTTGTGGCAGAAGTCATATTACCACTCTTGACTTCTACTATTGAGCATATTCTAAAGTATATACTTATAATAGTGGTTTACTAATACCAAGTCTGATCAGCTTTAGATAAAGACCCTCTTACTATACGATATCGAAAGCCTTCTCCAAATCAACCACATAGGCACCCATACACTGCTTTTTCGATTTGTTCCATTGGACATTAGAAACCAGTTTAGATGCGGCAAGAATGGTGTCATGTCCCGCCTTAAAACCGAACTGATTTTCCGGTATATTATTGTCCTCTGTCCACTTAAACAGAGGCTCTATTGGCAACTTTTTAGAATACCTTGCTGATACTTGGAAGAAGACATATCGACCAGAGATTCGCTGGATTGGAGTTGTCCTTTCCCTTTTTCGGGAAAGTTATTTTCAGGCAAGCCATGAATCTGTTATTTAGTCCTGAATACCATCATGGCACAAGGGATATAAGTCTATATACAAAAAAAAACTCTTACGAAAGTGTCAAACTCAGTGTTCAGCAAGCATCAAGCATGATTGTCATTTTCTCAGGGTTAGCTAAGATCTTAAAGCAGTGCTCCAAATTGAAAGTTTTTAATGCACTTTTAGAACAAATTTTGGTGTTTTCAGCAGCAGCTGAATGAGCATCAGGTAGAGCGAGAAAAAGGACAAGAAACGGACCCATCTCCAGTCAGTGAAGACCCTGAACCACTACCCAGTACCTACAGAAGAGGTAGCCATAGCTATAAAAGAAGCTCAAGAACATTAAGGCCACCGGATCTGATAGTAGTACATAAGCCGTGTTGCCAAACTACAATTGGAAAATACCAGTGTAGCTGCGAGCTAGACAGATCGACCACAGACCAAATATTCACTCTCAGAGAAATCATAGAAACGACCAACAAATGTCAAGTCAAGACTCGCCATCTACTCATCAACTTTAAGAATGCATTCACCGTCATGTGGGGAGCTCTATATGGCGATGGCTGAACTTAGAATCCCAGAAAAACTGATCCAGTTGTGTCATGTGAAATTGGAAAATACGCGATGCAAAGTGCACCAAGCGAAAGGCTCTTCCGAACTATTCGAAAGAAGAAGAAAAGGCGTTAGTACTGAAGGCACTATTTTCAACAGATCTGTCCTACTTCTAGGGTATGCCGATGATATCGAAATCACCTGGCCACTCTCACTTGTTGGTCTTCAAATAAACGAGGACAAGACCAAATACAAATTATCAACAAGCAATGAAAAATCTGCAAACTGACTAATGACAAACCGTCAATACTGACAGCAGCAAGTTCTAGTTTAAGAGTTCATCTACCTTGGAGTAAACATTAGTTCCACGAACGACATCTTGGTAGAGATCTGATGAAATATTACCCAAGCAAGCCGGTGCTTCCTTTTTTGAATGATATTTGGCCCTGTGGGAGGGGGATGAATGGAGAAAAAGATACAACAACGAACTCTTTGAGCTATATCAAGATTTAGATGTAGTCCAGAAAGTCAATGGAGTCAAAATGGACTTTTCGATTAAATAGTGCTCCAGCTAAAAGAACCTTTGACGTAAAGGCCAATCCTTCGCGGATGCTAGAAAGCTTTGTCTCGATCTATAAATGAATGGAAATAGCGTGCATGGAATCGTAGACGATGAAAGGCAGCCGTTTCTCAAGCTGCAACCCTTCATGGACTGGGTGCCTGATAATGATGAAAGTAAAGAAAAAGGTCTTTTGAAGTCCTAATGTAAGAAAAAAAAATATTTTACACCGCTGCACTATCTTCATTGTGACGTAACCCATGTTTCTTAGCATAGAACAGATTATATTTCTACCCTGCAGGCGTTAAAATTGAAGAAGAAGAAATTCCAAAATTAAAACTTTTTTGCCTTAGATATGTACGAGTATATATAAATATATATATAAATATTCACCCATCAAACTTTCTCACTAAGCCGTAAAATCATGACCCGAGTATTATGATACATTTATAGACTTAAAATCCTAACGTCTTGGAGAGAAGTATCATGAATATATGGAACCCCAGTTATTCGTGCATTAAATTTATTTTGACCTCAAATTTATATTCAATTGATTCAGGGCCGTATCGATTGACATTTTCACTTAAGCAAAGACCAATCATTCTATATCAATCCCACAGGTTCATCACCAAAACTCTACCGAAAACCAAGTAAATAAATCTATTCATTATTGGAACTGTCATTTGACAAACAAAAATAAGAAAACCATCAACAATTCCAACAGAAGACGATGTGTTCGTAGGAATAACCTGAAACAAAAATACCTCCCCCCCCCCCCTTGGGTATCAATATGTGTCTACATTTTATCGGTTTCCTCTCATTAAATTCAATTGAATGTGTGTTCTTGTTGTATTTCGCATCTGTAGCCATGTATTTCGAAACCTTTAGCTTTCAGATATATTAGTTGTAATTTAAATGCAAAGCAAAATGTGTTTGCCCAAAATGATTTCAATTGGAAAATGAATCGAATCAAATAAAGCTTAGAAATGGTATTAATTTATTTGAAATTTATCTATGTGTATGAGGAAAGTGTTTCTAAAGGTATAGGTACTCGTATATAGGATGCAGAAAAACACTTCCTTGAGAAGGACCCTGCTGAGATTTAATCTCAAAAATGTTATCTATCTTCCAACATGTCGTCTGTGTCAATACACAAATTATCCCGATCAGGTTGGGATGTCATGGAAAGATTTTCCTTATGCACCGACTATACATACAAATACTGTCGATGACGAGACAAACGACGCGACGCAAATGATATTAAATCGAAATTTGTATTCTGTTTTAGTCTATAATGTAAGCTATATAGAATATAGTGATAGTGATACTTTGTATACACTTTCCAAAATACTAGCTACCTGGCATAGTCCATCCCTTGTGTTCACATAAAATCACAAATTGTTGCACTTTCACTAGATATGAATCTGAACGAAGTGAGGGTGGTATCCTTCTTCCGATGGCGGGTTATGGTATCATGGTGTCATCACATCGCTATCAGCATTGCACTGTCATCGTTGAGTTTCATCATACACCCAGGGTAAGTAAAGTATGGAAATTGCTTCGGGGAATCATGCACCAGCAACCTACCAACGATTGGAGGAAAGTTTATACAACCAAACGTAAACTTGGATATTTACTTTTCAATATAGAAATTCATGAAATTGCTGTAAATTTCCATAGTTAGTGTCGAAAAAACAAGCTCACCGAGGGACCCCGGAGATAAAGCTAGCTGTGAGGTGAACTTCAGCACTCTCACTTTTTGTGGAACTGTTATATTTTTTTAATTTTTGGAAAGACTTTTAACAGCCTAAATAGAATGGAAGACGGATCTGCATTAGAATGTCAAAAATGCTGTATTGAAAGTTAAAATTTGTACAACTCTTGCAGCTGCAGCTGCAGTAACATCTATTCCAGCTCCATCTCCCATTCTGTTCAGGCAGTAAACTAAGACCATTGATCCTTCTCAGTGCCCTGAAATCAAAGAGGAATATTATCATTTTATAATATATTCTAACCTCAAATTCAGATTATTAAAGTGTGTCCGAAGCAACGAAGTACAAAACCGATTTAATCCAAATTTTAAAGGTAATTGTGGATTCTCCGAAAAATTTCACTCGCATGAAAAATATTCGGCAAACGTGAAATCCATCGGGATAAAATAATTTGTAGTTAAATGGGAGTCAATTTCATAGAAAATCAATCAACATTTTCAAGCTTCTTTCACGACACCATTTTTCTTTTCTTTTCTGCCATATATTTTCATCTGGTCAAACTTCGCTTAAGACCAATCTTTATCAAAGTGGGAAATAACGCCCCTTATTGATACTGGAGTATTTAAGGTAGCATAGTAGAAGGTTCACAGAAATTATGGTAGCATTAAGCTGGTCTTTGAGTGATGATGGAAGATCGAAAAATGGTTACCTTGGTTTCCCACTTATACGATTGGGTCATTAACGTATCAATTCACTTATAAATAAAATTCACGATTTGGTCGCACGTACTTGCTCTTATGTTCAAGAAAGATACTAAAGGATTAAAAACATTATAACATTATATTTAAAGACATGGATATTATGAGAGAAATACCATATTTAAAATAGCTAAAACAACTTTTTTGAGAGTTTGAGTGAAAAAAAACACTACCATAATTCTTGATTAAATATAATTTTAGCGGTTTTCTTAAAAAATAATTCTATATATACGAGTATATCAACTTCTTAAAACATTCTTGAGGAAAATTGTTGGTATGCAAATCGTTATTTTTTATTTATGTGCAGATAAAATTAAATTTCAAAAAAAAAAAAATGTTAATCCGTTTTTGAGATATTGAATTTTCAAAATAAAAATTTGAAATTTTTTTTAAAAATGTGAAATTTTTTTTGGAAAATTTTTATATGCAATATTTTTAATCTTATTTGAAATTTGTACATAAAAAATGAATTAAATTCTTTTCAGTCGGTAAAAAAAAATTTTCTATGAGGAAAAACTATCTATTAATAGTGGCTATTTGTAAATTTTTTATAATTTTTGTAACTAGACTGCTCTGGACCTTTGCCACCTCATATATGGGAAATTTGATATTTGAGAATGCCATCTAATTGGCCAGAAAAGGTCAACTAGTCCTAGAAATTTCAAAATTTTTAAAATTCGTTTAAAGGTCACAAAAAAACTTTTGGCACCTCATTTGGGTCATTCCGAGAAATTAAGTATGCCATTTGAAAGGCCACTTCATGGTCATAAATGATCATCTATTTTGAGTAAATGGTCAACCATAAATAGTTGTACATGAATTCAAAAAAGAAATTCATTTTTTTAATTGAATTTTTAAAAATTTTCAAGGTCATTGCGATTTTTGGCACCGTATTTATGGGAAATTTTCAAAAATTTTAATACCATCTGAAAGGTCCATTAGTTTCAGTAATTGGTCAGCTATAGATTCTATTTTTTACAATTTTTTAAAGTGTTTTTTTTTTCAAGGTCACGAATAATTTTTGGCACCTCGTTTAGGTAATTTCCAAAAAAAACAATTATACTCTCTGATAGGTTGCTAGATCATTATAAAAGGTAAGGTCAGGTTCTTAGAAATTTCCCATGAATGAGGTGCCGAAAATTGCAATTACCTTCAAAAAAAAATTCAATAAAAAATATCTATAGCTGACCAATGACTGAAACAAGCTGACCTTTTACATAGACTTAAAGATCTTTCAGATGCTAAACAATTTTTTCAAATTTCCCATAAATGATGGGCCAAAAATCGCAATGATCTTGAATTTCTTTTTTAAATTCAATGAAAAATATGTATGATTGACCAATTACTGAAAAAAGCTGACCTTTTATGACCATGAAGTGTTTTTTTGTGACCTTGAAACGAATTTTCATAGAAAAAAACTATGGCTGACCGTGACCAATTACTGTTAGTAGTTCACCTTTTATGACGATCTACAGATCTTTGAGATGGTATACTTTTTTCTTGTAAATTTATGTAAATACAAAGATTATGGCTTAAGAATCTCCAAATAAGAAATTATTGTTTAAATTAATTTAATACATTTGAAGTTCTTACCTTTTTTTTTGCTTTCCTTTAAGATTGAGTACGTGTGAGTTGGTCGTGTTTATCATTTTCACCCCCAGGTGAAATTCACACATAACCCCCCAACTCAAGTAAAACAAACCTTTATAAGATTGAAAGCGATGTACATACTTATGCATGTATGTATGTATTTGTATATGTAGGTACTTACTTTTATATATAGTAAAAGAAAAAAGTATAACTCGCGTGACTGCCAGAAAGTTAAAAATAAAAATAAAAAAAAAATCCACAGAGATAACAATGATGACAGCTTGGAGGATTCTATAAAATGACTTTCCACGAACATAAGTAGGTACAACCAACACACCAAAGTAAAAAATAGCAATGGCAGCATGTGGTAGCTATGACTGAAGACAAGCCGCTAGTGCAAATCTATTTATATATGTGAAGAAGATTTAATTTGCATAAAATACAAAAAGGAAGTCCCCAAATGGAATAAAAGGACGAACAAAAATTGAAATGAAATGCAAAAGGATGTTCTATCAAAACCAAAAGAAGGGGTTCAAGATAAGAGCTACTGTTGGTTAACAGAAAAAAAATAACAAGAAAGAAAGAAAAAAAAAAGAAAAATTGTCATACAAAGCTAAGGGATTTCCAAAGCATGTCTGAAAGTCAAAGTGTGAATAAATTTTGATTTATCTGCTATAAAGAGAAAAAAAATAAAGTCCTTTATGATTGATGAAGTACTGGAATATCAGCGCTTTTCTGAAAGGGTATGAGAGGAAATTAAAAAAAAAATCCTAGAAATGGTCGCATTAGCAGGGTCTTAGATCTTATAGAAAAAAATCACATTATATATCTCAAAATTACTTTTAGATTGACATTACATATAGCTACATAAAGAATGAAAGAGTTTTCTCCAAGTACAAAAGCAAAGAAACTCGACTAACGTGTAGCATAACAATTTTTATTTTGATTTTATTAAAAATCGGAAATTCGATCACACTTACTAATTAATAATGTTCATTGTAAGAAAACTATGTTTTATTTTGAGATTTAAAGATTAACGACTTTATAGGAAAATTTTTGAAGCCTCAAAAAAGAAGAGCCAAGTTCATGCGAAATAGCTGTGCTGGTGCTATGCTTAACCTAACGCTGGTTAAGTCAGAATACGTTTTAGTCCGGGAGCCAACCGTAAGAATACCTATCTCATATCGGCCACACAAAAAAAAGATGCCAATCGAAGGTTTTAGTCCAAACATTTACAAAACAACTGGTCGGAAAAGCTTTATATGGTGGCAATGGTTACAAAATGCAGTTTCCATACTATATACTTCTAAAATAAGCAACTCTTATAAATAGAGTTTTAAATGAAAGCTACGACTATCCCTTTATACGAAACCAATGGTCGCGGATAAACTTTTTTTGACTAATGCGACGAATTCAACCATTTTGTATTAAAAATGGCTCTATAGGTATTTCAAAATGTTGCGTTTTACATAAGAGAAAACTGAGTAAAATCATATCAATTATAGGTAAGAAATTGACCTAAGCCAATTAAGGCCCAAAAAAACGAGCTGCTAACTTCCCGTAAAAATATATATTTTGTATGTCTTGACTTAAAGGAGAAAATACAAGAATTTGACTTTTTCTACGACCAATAGGAATCGAAACAATAAAAAGAGGCCACACTTCTAACTTTTTTTTTTTAATTGCCAATTCAAGATCTTTGTAAAAGCAAATCCTATCAATTATTAACTATAAAGTAGTGCGTAAAATAAAATAAACCCAAGGCCAACACCATTAATTGTTCTCAAGGTATTTCAGACAAGAAAAAATCGACTAATTTTGGTAAAATTTCCTACAGTTTTTTCGCTTAAGAAAAAACTGTTCATTCAATAATTTTAAAATCTTTGTCAATTATTGATTATAAATTAATGTATAGAATAAAATTACCCCGAAGCCAATATCATTGTTTTTTCTTAAGATATTTGAGACGATAAAGAATTTTCAACAATTATTGGTAAAATTAATCGCTTAAAAAAAACTTTTGATTCACTACTCTTCAAAATTTCATCAATTTTTATTCTTCCCTTTAAAAAAAACTTTTGATTCAATATTTTTATAGAATTTCATCAATTTTACTAGTGCATACAATAAAATTACCTCAAACGCAATATCATAGTATGTTTTCAAGATACTCGGGAAAATTTGTTTTCAAAAATTTTCAGAAACTTTTTTTTATTTTAAAAACTATGAGTGGATATATTTTTATATTTTAAGCAATTCTTTATCACGCTTATGTTTGTGGAATAAAATTAACCTGAAGTCGCTAACATAATTTTGAGATATTCGAGACTAAAGAAATTTAACAAGGGTTTTTCTTTAAATTGCTATATTAAAAAAACCGCTAACTTAATTTTCTAGAAAATCCTTTCTGAATGTATTGAAACTTTTATCTATAAAATAAAATTTATTCGAAGTCGATATCTTCATTCTTTCTTGAGATATATGGTGAAAGAAAAAAAAGCGAAGGAACGAAAGTACACATCTCTCTAAAAATGATGAATTCCGATTCTAGGAAGCTTGAAATGTGAAGATATGTCAAAATTTTCGATTCGACATATGGGACAAAAAAGCGAAGGAACGTACGGACGTATGGACGTACAAACGTACGGACGTACGAACGTACACATCTCTCTAAAAATGATGAATTCAAATTCTAGGAAGCTTAAAATGTGAAGATATGTCAAAATTTTCGATTCGACAAATAGGACAGAAAGGTGAAGGAACGTACGGACGTACGGACGTACAAACGTCGTTAGAGCGGGTAATACAAATCATTCAAAAAAAAAAAATAACAAATTTGGTATCCCAATTTTGAGTATTTATGAATATACCACCAACCCATTTTTGAATTTTCAAAAAAAAAATGTATTCTTTGTAACTCAAAAACTAATAATGGTTTTAATTTTAAACTTTGATATACATACGTGTTCTGTAATTAATTTTAAAACAAAAAATATGTTGATTACAAAAGCTTATATAAAAAAAAAACAAAACGTTTAAACAAAATTAAATTACCTTAAAAAAGACATGTCTAAAAATGGCGAGTGATATGGCACCTTCTAGAGCGTGGTATGGAAATTTACTTTTTGTATGGATTTTTGCCACACTTAATGCCATTTTATGTCAAATGTAATGAGAGGAGTCAAATGTATACAAACTTAAGGTGCCATATCTCTCTTTTGATATTATCACTGTTTATCCAAATAAATCAAACAAAACAAGTTACCTTAGTTGGTAATACAAAAAATTAAACACGCATCACCCTTGAATTTTTTGTTAGAGAACTGGTGCCAAATACTTCCGTTGCTGGACTTAGTTTAGTTATGCACAAAAAAAAGTTAACTAAAATTTAGTCACAATTTTTATTTTCGGTTATGGTTTAAGAGATAAGGACGCTATTTCAGTTTTAATTACATTACGTTAAACTTAATGATATTTTACTATTCGGTTTTGTTTTAAAAATAAGTAATTAAGTAAGAAATATTTGAAGGGTACCATATCTCTCGTGGTGCCATATTACCCGATTTTACCCTACACTATACTTACAATGATACACTGATTTCTTATTTTATATATTATATTACATTTAATAGTGAATCATTTAAGTTTTCTATTTTCCTGGACATTAGAAAAAATTGAAGAAAAAAATCTAGAAATAACTGCGTTTAAATTCATTTTAAACATAATAAAAAGTTGAAACTCTTAGCATATGGGTACTTGCGCAGAGCAGGAATCTGTGAAACAGCTGCTTTATACTGCCCAGATTGTCAAAATTGAAATTATCCGAAATAAAAATGGCTGTGAACGTTAGGAAGAAATACACGTAAACACAGCAACAAATACCTGCATTTGAAACAAATTTTGATATACATATTCGCAAAACTTTTTATAATTTTTTTCTAATCACTACGATAGCAAATATAAATTGTTCACTGTGTAACTTGCAGTGATTCACTTTTGACACCCCCTGTTACACAGTGAACCAGTTGATATGCTTAATGCTTTTTGAAAAAAAAAATAAAATTTCTTATTTGCTATGACCTTTTTAATAAAGTTTCTTTTTTAATATTAAGTAAAGAAACCAAATATTAAGCAACTTTAAGAAATGTAAGCCAATAGTTTTAAAATTATATCAAGTCAAAATAAATATAAAAAATAAATATAATAAAACCAATACCTACTCCTTCGGACAACTATGTTTTTCGCAAAGTAAAATGTGTTTAGAATAACCCGCCCCCCTTGACCCTACATCCACATATTTAATGCTAACAATAAAATACTTTCAAAGTTGACGTCAACAAAATAATTAAATTGTAAACCTCCAGTAAGTAATTTGTGTAGTATACCTTTTCCTTTTAAAAAGATATCTTAGCTTTAGTTGAACCTTACAAAAATCCTGCAATAAAATATTAAAGCATCCTCGTTCCTCGTTGGCCAAATGTCCATGTGCTATCCTTCCCAATGGAACATGATTCTAGCTTAGTAGAAATATGTAATCCCATTTGAGACCTAAAAATTCCTTATTCAACCTTTTTTGCTGGGTAATTTGATCAATCTAACAAAACATTTCTATTGTCTTCATAGTACATTTTGATAGTATCCGTTTTTGCCTATATCCCCATCGTTAACATATCTTATTTCATAAGTCAATAAATTTTATATTCATAGTTATAAATTTCACATCCGTGAATATTAAAAAAATAGCGAACGCCGATCGAAATCGGCCCAACGGTTCGCGCCGGTCATACCGGGAGTAGTTCAAGGATTACAACTGTTCTTAGAATTTAATATTTATTTTATTCTGTATTGACACGTTCACGTCTCGCACAAGACTGACTTCCTAACCCACCTAATTGATACCTGCCCGGCCAATCGCAACGCTGAGTCAGCTATTCCTGCTACCGGACAGCTTAAGGTATTCAGTATCATGAACTGAACTTGTGCAATGTGCAGGTGCTTCGTCAGCAGGTTCCCACAAATGCGTTTGGTTCATCGACATTCATTGGGCTCACATTCCCGAAGGTCAATGTCGCTGGCTCGTGTTAACTATTCACCCTTCGAAAATCTACGTCCCGTAGATCAGTGACGTCAGTACTTGGCAACCGCATGTCCTTCTAATTGTGGTTTGGTGTTTCCTGTGGTAGTTTTATGGTCGGGAGATTAAGCCTTCCGCTAACCTTCCGCCATATGATGCATGCGAACGAGATGAGCAACAAGAGGATGAGAGCGTCCGAAACTGTTGAAATTTGTACTTTTTTCGTAAGGTTACTGAGACGTTCTATGTTTCGAAGACTAATGCTATGGACAAATTGCACATCTATTTTGTGGCCTTCGTTAGTGATGCTCGTCATAATTGGTGGTAAAGCTTGCAACACTGTAGAGCTTGTACTCGAAAACGTCCTGTTCTTAATTTGGATGGTTTCGTTGTTCAATCGCACAATATAAGTTCCTGATAAGGTTTGTATCGAGTTGTTAGATATAAGTTCGCCATTAAAATTCGTCAGGAAGATGGTATCCTCTTGGATCAGCTCGATGACTTCATTGGTGTTAGTACGATACGTGCATGCCACTTGGCCTCCTTTAAGTAGCCTAGACAGGCAGTGGTCTTCTGGAACCTTCTGGAGAGCTTCTTCTTTACAGACCGTAGAGTTGTTGATGGAGAGACAATTTTTCACGATGCCATAGGTTTCGTCTTGGTTGACTAGGACTCTGTTGAACTCGATGTTCACTTGTTTGTCATTAAGGATTGTAGGTCTAACGAGGAGCATGTTATAGTCGTTCTTCCTAACCTTTGGTATTGACAGTATGTATAAGAGCATTGAATTGTTGGCGTAAATTGACGGTGTTCCGAACTCGATGGCCTCAACTTCATTTGCATATGGAAGCGTCTCAAATTCATTTATTAACATGGTAACTTCATCATGATTCAGGAGATTTGTATTGATAATGCCACTTTTTGCCATTTGGCAGGCTCGTACGATTTCGTTTACTTCCTCTTTGATTAGCAAGACTTGTTGAATGATGTCCTGTTCGAACCTTTGAATATCTGCCACCATTATTTCATGATTAGAGTTCTCAATGACCCAGTTAATTTTCCTAGTCATGTCTTCTATTACATTGGAGATCTTCTCATTCACCTTGTACTGCTGGTTGTTATTTTCCACAATTTTTTGTTGACTTTGGAGGATGCTATTCCAGTCCGCTGCATCTGGAGTTCCTGCAACCCATTTCAGTGCAGAACCAATCCATTCGATTGCTCTCTGTTTCCTCAGTGGCTTTGCTTTCAGCAGGTTGATACGGTCAGTTATTTGGTTAAGGTGAAACTGAACCAGCTGTTTCCTGTCTAAGTCCCGAAAGTTCTTTTTGATTGATTCAGATACTTCTTCTAATTGATGCTCGAATTGGCTCAGGTTAATGACATGGATGAGGTTGAAGTTGCCGTTGATTATCCAGGCCCTGCTCTCTTTGATGGAAACCATTGGTGACGTGTAGGCAAACAGCTGCAAACCCTGGGCTGTTGCTAGGCAGGCTAGGCAGGTCAGTCTGTAATTTTAATCAAAGTCTAAGAAATATCTAAAAATATCTTAGGCTAATAGCTAATTAACGTTTTTACTAATCTTGCTGTTTAATGGTTCAGTTACTTAATTAGTTGTACATTTGCCATTTATAATTCATAATAAAACTTTGAACTCTGAACATTGATTTAAATTTTTCTGAATTTTAAAATTTTACATCTTTTGTATTTATTAAGTAAGAAATAAAAAGTTTTGTGTTTAATACAGGAAAGAATATAGAATATAATTTCATCTTTTCCATTTTTCTCTCTCTTTTTTTTTTTTTTTTTTTTTTTTTTTTTTTTTTTTTTTTTTTTTTACTTAACATTTTTTATGTGTGCTTTATGCACCTTTCTGCCAGTTGATGTTATGACAGTGACTTTATTATCCCTAGCTACTATTTCCTTACGGAATAGAGGTTTATTTTTTGCTTTAATGCCCTTTGAGGCTGTGTATATCACATCGCCTTTTTTGTAAGTTCTGGGCTTTACCCTTTTCTTATTTCTATAGAGATTTGTCTCTTTTTGTTTTCTTTGAATCTCATGTTTTAATTCTCTGTTGACCTTGGTGCGGAAATCGAGAAAATTTTGATAGTTAAATCTTTGAGTCCTTTCAAAGAAAATGTCGCTCGGTTTGCGCTTGGTAACAGAGTGGATTGTTCGATTGTATCTGTCGACTGCAATGTTAAGCAGTTCTTTCAGGCGTAGATCTTTGTGCTCTTGTTTGAGGCAACGGTATATTTCTAGGATTGTCGAGTGAAATCGCTCGACTTGACCATTTACCTCAGATCGACGCACAGGTGTGTTGTAAATTTGTATTCCTAACATTTTAATGAAATTGATTATGATTGGGCTAAGGAAACTACTCTCGTTATCGGTGACCAATAACTCCGGAGCTGTAAAATAATGAAGAATTTTTATAATTTTGTCCCGGAGGTGTAAGACAGATCTATTCTTGATATGGAATAGTTTCCCAAATTTTGAAAATTTATCGACACAGCTGATGAATTTTTCATTTTGAATTTCAACTATGTCCAGATGGAGAATTTGGCAAGGGTAAGAAGGGATAGGGGTTGATTGGAATTCCGGGTTAACTGGATGTCTATCATATTTGTTAACATTACAAATTTCGCATGTCTTAGTGTATTTTTTGATAAGGCTATTCATCCTTGGAAAGTAGTAATTTTCAAGGAGTTGTTCCTTGTTTTCACGAGCGTTCCTATGCGCTCTCCTGTGTTCTTTCATAATCAACTCACAAACCCTGTTTGGAACTGTTACGTCCTCAACAATTCTTTGAGTGACTCTCAACCTATACCTAGTAAAGTTATCTAAATATACCTCATGTAACAACGTCAGGTAGTTCTCTGGTATTTTAATACCATTCACCACATTTGGATTCAGGTATTTCTTTAAGAAATCTGTTAAGTTTTCTTTATCCGGTTTGGGAATAGCGGAATAATGACGGAAATACCCCGGGTGAGGTTCTTCGTAGGCTTTTGTTGCACCTGGTCCTACTTTGATAATAAGTTGATTACGGAACACATTAATCGGGGCTTCGACGTGTGGGATTAGATCCGTGCTGTCCTGATCTGCGCTGTGGGCAGTTGAGCTCGATGATTGAACCTCTTCTGCTGTTTCTGTTCTAATACCATTTTCAGACTCAGCAGCATCAATGGTAGCGGCATCGCTACTGCAGTTTTCGACGGCAGTATCGGTAGATTCGTTTTCGGTTAATATATCACTTTGTGCCGTCTCAGTGCGTTCTGAGTCGGTTAAGTGATTGACCTCAGTCTTTAACCTGGAAAGAGCATCTGCGACTACGTTAGATTTTCCTGGTTTGTAGATGATTTCGCAGTTATACTCTTCTATACGGGCTTTCCAGCGCTTCAACTTAGCATTGTGGTTTTTGTTTCCCAATGAATAAGTAAGAGGCTGGTGGTCCGTATATATACGAATCTTCCTAGCACCATAGAGGTACGAGCGGAGATTGTCAAGTGCCCACACAATTGCCAACATCTCCTTCTCATTAGTGGCATATCCCTCTTCTGGTTTGCTGAGAGATTTTGAGATGTAGGCTATGGGACGATCCTTCCCCCACTCGCCCTGGGAAAGAACTGCTCCTATTGCCAAGTTTGAAGCATCAGTTGTGAGATTAAAGGTTCTTTCAAAATCTGGAAAGGCAAGTACTTCAGACGATGTTAACAATGTCTTCAAGTCCTCAAACGCTCGCAAAGCTTCGTTATTCAATTTTACAGGAATACGTTTCGATTCATTAGCTCTAACCTGTGCGTATTCCCCTCTAGTTAAGTTAGTTAAGGGTTTTGCAACCTTCGCATAGTCGCGTATGAATTTCCTGTAGTAGGACGTGAGTCCCAAAAAGCTTTTTAGATCTTTTAAAGTCTCAGGAGGCGAGATGGCTTGTATAGCCAAGACTTTCTTTGAGTCAGGTTGTATGCCTTCAGGAGTTATCACATAACCAAGAAATTCCACTTGTGTTTTCATAAATTGCGTTTTTTCGAGATTAACCTTAAGGTTCACTGTACGGAGTCTTTCGAATATAGTATCAATATTCTTGAGGTGGTCTTCCTCACTTCGACCGAAAACAATAATGTCATCGATATAGACGTAACAAATTCTTCCTATAAACTCCTTAAGGACGTCGTCAATCATCCTTTGAAAGATCGCTGGAGCGTTCTTTAGCCCGAATGGCAACCTAAGGAATTCGTACTTGCCGTTCATGGTTGAGAACGCAGTTTTGGGTATATCACTGGGTTTCATTGGAATCTGATGGAATCCAGAAGTAAGATCTAAGGTTGTGAAAAACTTGGCTTTGCCAAGGCTCGCCAGCGTGGAATTGATGTCGGGGATTGGGTAAGTGTCTGCAATTGTAATGCCGTTAAGGCGTTTGTAGTCTATTACAACACGATATTGTTTTTCCCCTGATGGTTTAGGTTTCTTCGGCACAACCCATATTGGGGAGTTGTACGGACTATTCGAAGGACGAATAGTTCCCTCATTAAGTAGGGTTTCTATTTCCTTATCTACCACTTCTCTCATGCACGCGGGATATGGATAGCTTTTAGCATAAACAGGTTCTGTTGTACTCGTTTTAATTTCCGCTCTTACATTCGTTCTAATTACTTCGCTTGTATTGATTGGTCCAAAAATCGATTCATATTTGCCAATCATTTCACTAATCTTTCTCCTTACGTTTTCAGGGAGAGTTTCATCAAGAACAGAATGTACCTGATCAGAAAAACGAGCTTTCAAGGGGATAATTATGCCAGGTTTGAGAGTAAGGGTGTGCTTTTTCCGGTCTATTACCGCTTCTAATTCCTTTAATGTGTCGTCACCAATAATTCCATCAAACGACACTAGCCCTGGGAGGACATAAAATGTAAGAAGCGTGTCATTACCTACTTTTTTGAAAAATTTACCCGATATTTTTTTCCTAACAATTATATTTCCTTTAGCGCATCGTACAGGGAAGGGTTTCGCTAAAGGGGTGGTTTTTTGGTCTATTTTCGTACTTATAAAATTTTTGTTGGCACCTGTATCAATTAAAAATTTGAGTTTGGTGCCTTCTTGCGTTATATATTCTATATATGGAACGCTGGAGAGGCGCCCGTCATAAAATTTACCGTGTCTTCCACAGCTTCTTCCACATTGTCCTCGACAATTTGCTGATATTCATCAGCGTAGACTTCAGGTTCAAACATTTCCGTGTTATTCACCCTTTGCTGTTTCCCATAATTGGGGCGATAACCCTCCGATCTGGCTCCTCTCTTAAACGGGTTTCCATTACGTGGACGGTTGATATAGTCAACCTGTCTCGATTGTACAGACCCAAGCTCCATTCTCTCATGCGGCTTTGGAGCTGTTGGCCTAGGTGGAGGATTATCGTTTCGGCGGTAATTTTGGGATGAGCCAGGATGCGAGAATTTTCTCGGTGGCATCGCGGGTCTCATATCATTTTGCCTGCCATTCATCAACCTGAAGGATTGATTGATTGGAGACGTTATTGTATTGGGTAATAAATGATTGTGGATCGTATTGCTCCTGAAGTTCAAATTCTGTATTTCTAAGCAAGCCGTGTAGGCTTCGGGCAAGGTCTTGGGTTTTTGTATGATTAACATACGAGAAAGATCACCAGAAAGCCCTCGTATAAAAACATCTAGGGCACGGTTGCGATAAGTTTCTATAAGAGCGTTTACCGTCTCTGTTGAGTAGGTCTCCGTTTTCACCTTATTGATGATGAGGGAGAACTGATGATTCACCGTAGCATAGAATTCATCGATCTTCGACCCCTTCTGAGACAACTGACTCAACTGGTGCTCGAGGGTTCTAATGTCCCTCTTATCAGCATAGTGGAGTGACAGGCACCGCTTAATTTCGTTCCAATCATCCTCAAATATATTGTAGGAAATCAATGCGGTGTCCGCATTCCCCCTGATTTTCTGACGAATGTGTTGCATTATTGCTCTGTAGATGGGCTTACCTCTCACGATTTTGAAATCGTTCAAAATCGACTCCACATTATGGATCCACGACACATATTGTGTCGGGTTCCCATCAAATACCTGCAGTTCCTTGACGTTGTCCGGGAGCTTACTGATTTCCTTCAACTCGGCCTCGGTTCTCGGGCCTATCAAGGGCGCTTCACTCACGTTAGCACTGACACTAGCCGCACCAACTCTGTTTGCAGCTTCGAGCGACACAACCCTATTTTCGACAGTTCTTAACTGCTCATAGATTCGATTAACCGCACCGGTCAAATCTTGAACAGATTTTTTGAGCTCATTTATTTTAAGGTATGAGATTTTTTCCTTTTTATTTAGGGCAAATTTTTCAGATATTTATACTTTTCTTTTCGATTTTCAATTTTCACTTTTCAATTTATACTTTTTCCAATTTTCACTTTATCTTTTATGATTTTCTAAAATAAATTTCGGATATCAAATCTTCTTAACTTAAATTAAATTTATAATCTTCTTTTCAAACTTCAATTTTAACTTTTCAATTAATATTTTTTTCAATTTTCACTTCTCTTTTTATAATTTTCTAAAATAATTTTCGGATGTAAAATCTTCTTGATTTAGCTTGAATAATTTATTCTTTGAGATATATTTTTCTTTTTAATTTAACTTTTCTTTTCACAATTTATTTTTAAATAAATTTTCTTTTGATAAATTTTCCTCTTCACAAATTCGAATGTCCTTATGGAATTTTTTAACTTTAGATTTTCCACTCACAGTGTTTTCATCATTTTTACTATATGCGAGTACTTGTTCGCTATTCCGCACAGATTCTAACACATATGTATATCTACGAGTATATAAAAAGAACAAAATTATAATACAGGGTTTTCAAGAGGAAACCGGCATGGAAGTGTCGTGTTAGTCCCGTTTAGTCGTTTTAAAACGACCTACTAATGGCACGAACATCTTCACACCACACCTTTCTGCCTTTTCGAATATCCGCATGTTCCCATGTGAATGCAGAAGTTGTAAAAAAGAACCAGGAAAGTAACTGTGTTCCCATGTTAACAGTTACTGTCACCTCGATTAAGAAGTGTCTTGGTTTTTCACAGATTCATAGGCGAGGAAGGTGCAGTTTGCCGGTCCCTGCTCGGGCGCCAGTTATAAATTTCACATCCGTGAATATTAAAAAAATAGCGAACGCCGATCGAAATCGGCCCAACGGTTCGCGCCGGTCATACCGGGAGTAGTTCAAGGATTACAACTGTTCTTAGAATTTAATATTTATTTTATTCTGTATTGACACGTTCACGTCTCGCACAAGACTGACTTCCTAACCCACCTAATTGATACCTGCCCGGCCAATCGCAACGCTGAGTCAGCTATTCCTGCTACCGGACAGCTTAAGGTATTCAGTATCATGAACTGAACTTGTGCAATGTGCAGGTGCTTCGTCAGCAGGTTCCCACAAATGCGTTTGGTTCATCGACATTCATTGGGCTCACATTCCCGAAGGTCAATGTCGCTGGCTCGTGTTAACTTCATAACATTTGTATAAAAGGACTATGAAATATATATGTAATAGGTAAATATTATTTTCAGGTATGTGTATGATGGTATTTCATTTGCTAAAGGGCACAATAGGTTGACTCAGACTAGGATATATCTTTTTGATGTAAGAAATCAAATTTTAATTGCTTATAATATTAAATTTTATATATTTTGACTTAAGGCTAAAAGTATTTTAGTTTAGAGATAACAAGTTCATTTAAGTTGTAATTGTATGAATGGTTTTGATGTTAAGGTATATCCGCAAAACAAAAAAAAATCTAAAGATAATGAAGAGACTTACCCCAATTTGTATAGAATATCCTTTCAAAAACACGAGCAACAACGATAATTTCAAATAACTTTCTAAATATAGCGATACATATTTGAAAAGGTCAAATTTCCTTTACAAATAATATAAACAACAACAACAACGTTTTCACTTTCAAATTAAATTTACAAAAATACCTAATACTCTTCTTAGCAACACAATATTCTAATTACAACATCATCAACGGAACAAAAACACACAAACAAATTACCTAAAATTCAAAGGAAATACAAATCGAATAACACAACGACGACCATGATTTCGTGTTCCACTGAATAGATTCGGAACCAATTTTTACTCAAATGACGAACAACGATGGCGAAAAGTTTTCACCACAAATTGGAAAACTATACTCGAAAGTAGGAGTAACAAGTACGCTCGAATGGTAAAATAATATGGCTCAATAAGTTTCACGCGCTGCCATGAACATTAGTTTTTTTTATTTGATAGAAACTCTTGGTCAATAAAACACCCAGGAAGCCAGCGTCGACAATAACCCGAAAATATCGCTAGCACTTTTCACGTCCCCAGAGATATGGATGGACAGAGGAAGAATCAACCACGAAAAAAAAAAAAAAAAACCGGGTTTATGTGCGAAACTTTCCTGTTTGAATGCTAATCACGAACTATACTATTCGCACATGAAGCTGGGAATATCGAAAAGACTCTGTGGCTGCCTTCCTGCCCATCGGACCGCGTGTTGCCTCAAAAGATTTATATTTTTGAACAAAACAACAGAAACCAACAAAAAAACAGAATTCCTCACAAATATTTACTTTTATCGTTTGATGATGAGGTAAACAAAGCGTTTTAGAGAAATGTGTTTTTTTGTTTGGGAGGGATTTTGTAGAATATCATAGCCACCCAGTACCTATTAGAAAATATTTTAAATTGCTGTTTTCAGAATTTGACGAAATGATCTTAAAATCCGATTCATTGACTTATTACACACCCATTCGATGGCCATCAGGTGAGTTATTATATTGGCATTTTTGTATACGGATAAGATAAGCAAACATTTCGATTAAACTTATTAAAGATTTTCTTCGAGGGAGAACCCGGAAGATTCCAAGCGAAGAATAATTGTTTCCGTTTTCATTTTCTTCGAAATTTGACTGATTTAATGAGGTCAAGTAAATATTTGCAAAAGCACTGTAATATTGCAAGTAGGAAACAATACGAATGCAAACAAAAAAGGATTTGTTTTGTTATACAGTGGGATATCCAGCTGAAAGATGTTGAAGAAGAGCTATTTTTTGTTTTAAATGGTGATGGATTTTAAGTGAACAACCCGCTTTCTTCTTATTTTGCCACTTCAATCTGCAGCTCTATATGCCATTTGGCTGGTCTTATTTAAATATGAGTATGGCAACGAGTTTTCTCTGCCCGCAACTTAAATAAGGCCTTCCTTTCTAGTGCCTTCTGCCTACTCTCACTTGGGAGGCTTCGAAGATTCTACGAGATTAAGAGATTCGATGTTTAAGTCCGGTCTCATTTTACACAGAAAACAAACAAAATATTTCATTCAAAAGATCTTCTCAGTATAAAGATTACTTCAGAACTTTCATTGCGTTACTATGGTAAAGTAATTTTGCCTGTTCTACTGGATTAGATCTTAAGCGAATAGGGATGACTTATCGTTCATCTCTGGGTGTTTATGAAAAAATGAAAAAATACTACACACATATTTGTCTCACAAAAGAGATTCGTTCTCTTTGAATTCATCATAAGTAATAGTTCGAGAGCAATGATATCATAGATTAGAAAAAAAATCTTTTGAAAATCATTGGTTATTATTATTTTTTTATTTATTTAATATATTATTTGCCCAAAAACACTTTAGAGTGTTTTGTCTTTGATTTGTGTAGCATTTGTGTTTCAAATCCCTAGAAAACATAGAAAATAATCCATTTGAAAAATTCTCCCGATGCGTTTTCTTAATCGATATAACTGGCCCCGAATGAAATCTTTAAGTTCTTAAGTCTTAAAGTTGTAGCGTTTCAAAATGTACTATTTGATATAAACTTGTCTTTGAATTTTGTCTGTAAAAGTGACAATTCGGGAGACTTTGCTTGAAAGCCGTTTGGGAAGGCCTTTGACGGCTGTAAAATTATGAATAGTGCTTATATCGATGGGGACTTTCCTTAGAGCATTATGAGGGGGTTATCTACGAAAATTCGGCATTTCACAATATTTTCGCAATTTTCGTCATATTATGGCTAATGTGACTTGGATGTTACTTTAATAGTCCAGTCAAAATAGACATTTGATTTAGCCAAAATTTCGATAAGACTGAAAATTGGTTTAGACCTTTCTTTAGGCATAGCAAATCAACTGCCAAAAGTCAATCCCACTCGAGCATAAAAAATTATTCAAGGTCAAGTATAAAAAAGTGGTTTTTTGGCCTATAGCTGTTAAACGGTGAAGGATATTAAAAAATAAAATGAATCAGCATTTTAGATAATGCAATTTCGTAAGACCATTCGCCAAGGGAATAAAGCTATTTCAGAAATGATAATTTGACGAAAATATAGGTTTTTCGTGAATAGCTCCTTGGCCTAAATTGTAGTTATTTTGACTCTTTTCGTGAAAATGCTTAAAATGTTGTCCTAAAATGTACCCTTTAAAAGATATGATTATTTTAAGAATTCGTTCGAAACCCAAAAATAACGGCTTTCTGTTTTATACTCGTAATTGACAAAGGTGTTCAAAATAAATGTAGGTATGCTTATTTTGAAGAAGGAAAAATTTTCTACTTAAAAGATTCAGGTGTTTATTCCATACGAGTGGTCAAAATATCGACTTTTACTTACAGCTCTTAAACAATTGATGTTATCCAAAAGTACTTTATGCAAAATTTTGTAGATTGTATGCAACTCAAAAATAAAAGTAATTTAATAATTTAAAAGTTAACCATTCAAAAGATATAAATATTTTGAGAATCTGGTTTAAGGTCAAAAATAATGTTTTTTTATATTTTTGTAAAGTTGTCCTTAATCAGTATATGCTGAGTTCGAAGACCATAAAATTGAATAACTTTTTACGCTCGAGTAGGATTGACGGGGACTTTTGGCAGTCAAATTCTTATGCCAAAACAAAGGTCTAAACCAATTTTCAGTCTTATCGGAATTTTGGCTACGTTTGAACATGTTTATGTCTGGTTTGACTAAAATATATAATATTTTGAAATCATTGGATCACCCAGGGAACATGGAATTTTAGAAGATTTTAATTTTAAACTTTAATTATTAAAAAAAAAATGCTAATTTAATGCTGAATGTATGATAATCTTATCGGGTTAATTTGACTAGCTGTAACTTTAAAACGGCTAGATTAATGATAAAACATTTTAAGATATTTTCAATTTACATACTACATAAAAACTTATGAAGTTTGTTTAAATACTTGTTATTAATTTAAGTTATAAAATTCCAAACACAAACAGGTGTTTTTACCCATAAAAACGTAGGTATGGAAAACCGAAACCTGCGATAAGGAAAAAAAGTAATAAGATCTCAAATATTCACAGACGTCTTTTTTCACTTAACTGATACTTTTGAGGCTGTTTGCAAAAAATTCAAAAACAAAAAATTGTTTAAAACAGTCTACTGTGTACTTTATTATCCAAGGACTGTGCATTGAACATACCTATTTTCAAATAAATATGTCTATATATTCAATCATACATATCATCATATCACGGGAAAGTAAAAAACTGCATTTATGAGTAAAAATATTTATTAAAAACAAAATAAATACAATTTTTTTGCCATAAGTTCTTATCCTAACACGTTTCTAAAAAAAAAAGGTTTTTTTAAATTGGACCGATCTTATATAAAATCTTGTATTAATGTTTTGAGGTGTTAAACATACCATACTTTCAAATAACCATCTAGAAAAATTCAAAAAATCATCTGAAATGGAAAACGACTAAGCAATTCTATTTCTATAACTTAATGTAGAAAAAAAACGTGCAAATGTACTGACATGTTGTAAAAATAGTAAGATAAGGTTCTTAAGTTTGTAGGTTTTAGGTGTCTTCCCTTTTCAAATTATTTACGCCATGCCACTGCTCTGCAAATAAATTGGATATAAGTAAATTTTAAATTCAACAACTAAATCCGGATGTACTTAATCGAAAAATTAAAATCCATGTTATTCATTCAACATGCCTTAAATCCAATGAATTCAAAATACCCCTTAATCTAGATGTAAGCAATTTTTAAATGCAGACTAAGATCATTTAATTCAAATGCCAATGTTGCGCAATGTCAAATTTCTGCCGTAAAATTTCTTGAGGTTAGTAAAAAGTTTTTTTTTAATCAAATTTAATGAACGCGAAAACTGTTTATATAAAAATAATTACATTGTATTTTTACTGTGATGCATTTTGTGGTATATCTTATTTTGTGTAAAATTTATTTTAAAGAAATTCGCCCATTTGATGGAATACTCTGTAATGGTTTAGATACTACAATGCCAGGCAGTGGAATCTGGAAATACTCCTCATCGAAACACAAATGCTAAAACACAGAATGGATTATCGAGGAAAAGGCTGTAATCAAGCTCAGCTAGCATAGTTTTATTTTTATTTTATAGTTATGAGATTATCAAAAAACTCAAGTTTAAAAAATTATTTCTGGCTTTTTTTCTTAATTAGTCACTTTTTGTCTACTTAAATTAATTTATTTCACAATTTTGGCAAGTTTCTGGAAGTGCACAAACAATCAGAAACTTAAAATTTTAGGAAAAAGTGAATTATATGAAATTGAGTTTTAATCTGGATAAGAGTACTTATACTAACCTATAGATAGCATTTTAAATCCAATTGGATTAATCATGATTGGGTTTAAAAAATTGGATTCAATTTTGGATTAAACGAATGAATAAGATGGAATTGCATTTAATTTACTTTTAATCTGGATTGATCGAGAGAATAATACGGGCGTAAAGAACCCAAAGAATTACATCAACCCCTTTTGAAAATGTCTTATCTGAACTTTTAATAGAGTCAGGGTCTATGGATACATACAATATATACATCTACAAATCAAAATTGAAAACTTTCATAGTACTAGTACCTACTATATAAGTATATCAGTTCTCGTTATCGGAGCAGTTGCAATTTAATTACGTATTTAACATTTTGTATTGTTTTAAGATGAATTAAAGTCTTCTTAGAACGAAAATTTTAAAATACCTATACACACCAACGAAAGTCAAAAGATATCCGTCAAGACGTTCTTTTCAAAGAAATTAATGGAAATAATTTAAAATATTTTAATATTTTTTTTTTTTTGAGACTTTATAGCTATAGCAAGCTAGTAATTCTTTTACATTTTATATTGAAACACAAACAAAAATATTTTCATTTTTATTATATAAACAAAATATATTCCAGCAAACATCAAGTCAATAAAAAGGTGAATAGATGTTCAAAACGTAAATAGATTTTAATTTATTTTTTTTTCGAATTTTGTATGAGTCAAAAAAGTTTTTTATTTATTCCAATTTTAACAACTCATATACAATTCCACCTTGTGATTTTGTTAATTTAGGAATTTTTTGTTCCAAACGAAATAAAAATTAATTTCGTGTTTCTTATAACTTCAATTAATTGTTTTAATCAGATTCTGCTTCTTCCTGTGCCAGATAGCTTATATGAATTAAATGGAGTTTTTTTTTTTTAAAAAAACAATTTTATACTGTAAAGATGGATTAACTGAAAATTCATCACGAAACATTTGATTGCTCATTAAGAACGTGTGTTTCACATGGAAGTTATATTTGAGGTCTGTATATCTTCAATTTATTTTTGACTGTTGACTGGTTAAACAGTTTCTTTAAAAAGTTTTTAATAGTTGAAAATATAATTTATTTAATTAAATAAATTGATGATGAATTTATTTACACTTATAACTCTCGTTAATATTAACTCAGTACAATCTTCAATATTTATTTTGTAAACAAACTTTAATCGTTTAAAGCAACCTTTGTCTTGTATTTCATTTAAACTTAAACACTCGGATTATTTAAATTCTAAAACTAGTTCTTATAAATTAATTAAACAAAACTTTTGTCCATTTCAAAAATTAAAATATAACCTCGATGTCATTTTTATGTTGCAGCCAGATGCACAGAAATTTTACTTTGATCCTTGGGAATATTTTGACTTCATTTAATATTATTAATTATATTTATGTTAATATCTGAAGCAAGGATGAAAAAGAGGAAACATTTATATTGTTTCCCTAAAGTGTAATCAGCTTCTGTAAATGTTCATGCAAATGAGCTTCAAAAGTCACTTTGTAGGTCCGTCCATGCACAACAATTATAAGGACAATAATTTGTAATATTTTTTCCTGTAGCATCTGCTGCTGTTGTTTTTCCATTTGTTTTAACTACTTTCTCTACTGGAAAAGTATTGGTATCGTGTCAAAAAATAAGAATTTCACTAATTGTTAAATGTCAAAGAGAACAACTACTTATACCATAGAACTCTATACAACTAATTATTCTCCGTCAGAAAATACGTTTTTAATGTTATCAAGCACACACAGAAAGAAACGTGGGCAAGTGTTTAGGTGTTAACCAAAACATGCTTTAATATTTAACAAAAGCTGAAATGGAATTATCAAATCATTTAATATAGTATACTCGTTAATACAAGATAAAGTATAAATACTTAAGGTTTTTTTGGGCACGTTTTTATCGAAAACCTATCGCAATAAGGTGCGACGCAGTCGTGCATTTTACATATTTTTATTTTAATGCCATTGTGCGTGTAAATATTACTTTGAAGTGTTGGGGATCCGTTTACTGGCAGATAAATTATAACAATCATTAAATCATTTTACATATACATATTTGTGTTGGAAACATTAATAATATGAAGTCTTTTTTTATTGGTTCGGGCTTCGGGAGTACAAAAATAATAATTAAAAGAACTCATCAGATAATCATTATGATTTATAATATTGAATTTTAATTATAATTTTAATGGGGCAATAAATAGCCAAAAATGTAAAATCATTTTCGTATTGATTTTTTTTAATAAAATTTTTAAAAGAGGAAAGAGAATTCCTACTTTCATTTGCTTTAAAACTGCGGCTCTAAATGTTGATAAACTTTTTTCACTTAACTCCATAGGAAATTATTAGCTGAATTCTTAAATGCATTTTTATCTCCGCTAAACATGAAATGCACGACTGGATCGCATGTACTTGCTCTTATATTCAAGTTGCTAAAATAGAAAAATAGAAAAAAAGCATTTAAATTGTCCTTTTAATGTTATAAGCAACTCGTAAGTAAGAATCTTTAGAGCTCAATACAAGTATGCCATTTGATTACTTGAAAAAATATGTATAAATATATATGCAAACAAAATTTAAAATCGTTTCAGAGGTTTTTTTTTAAAGTAATTTTTATATAAAAAATTTGGAAAACTTTAAAAAATAAAATGCATAACTGGGTCGCACGTACTTGCTTTTATGTTCAAGCCGCTGAGGATTTAAGAAAATTTTATTTAAAGACATGGAAACTATGAGGAAATAATATTTAAAAGCATGAAATACGATATTTAAATTTGCTAAAAAAAGTTTTTTGAGAGTTTGAGATGAAAACCAAGAAATCGTTGGAACGGTTTTCTTAAATAAATAATTTTGTATACCTATATAAAATTGTAAAAACATTTTAATGGAAAAAAGTTTTTATATATTTGCATATAAAAATAAAATTTGAAAAGAACCTGTCAACTCGTTTTTGAAATATAGAGTTTTCCAAAAAAAAATAATTAAGACTTTTTTTGAAAATTAAAACACTTTTTTTAAATTTTTAATGCAATATTATTTAATTTTATCTGAAATTTGTATATAAAAATTTATGTAGATCCGTTCAGCAGATAATAAGAAAATTTAAAATAAAAAGCACGTTTTTTATGGCAGGAACTATTAAAAGTTGTTAAGTGCAAAATTTAATAACTTAAAGTTTAATCAAAATCGTTGGAGTCTTTTTTGAGAAAAACAAACATTTTTCTTTCCGGTTTTTTAACCTTTGTATGGAAGGTACCGTTATTTTCTTAGATACATATGTAAAATTTTTTCTTGAAATATCTTATAAAGTACTAAAAAATTCTTCAGTAGCGAGTTTCAAAAAATCGACCATAACATTTTTTTGGAAACCTCTGTATAAAAAAAATTATTAAAATTAGTCATACCATTTTGAAGAAAATCGAAAATTAAAAAATGGTTCTTTGACCATTTCCATTTTTTGAAAAATGGTTTATAACCCAAAGGAAGCCTTTACTAAGAGAAATTTATTGAAATTTTCTTAAGAAAAGTTGTCGAGCCGTTTTTGAGAAAAAAACGATTATATGTAAAATTGCTAAAAAAAATTGTATGCCAGGTAGCGTTATTTTTGGTTCTAAAAAATGAAAAAAACCTCTGGGCATAATCACAAAAAACCACCACCGGATTTGAAAAAAATCGATCAGGCCATGAAGGCTGTAGACGAACAGCCAGACAGAGAGACAGAATTGTGCCACACACATTTTTGGTGTTCTCTATCATCGAAATGTGTGATTTTTATCGCAATTTTTTTATTTGCTCGAATCCACAATTTGTCTTATAGTTCCTACATATATCGCAAGTAAAAATTTGTACGCCAATTTTGCATATTTATTAATATACGTTTAGATACATAGTTTCAAAAAAATACATCAACCTGTTTTTGAAATATTGAATTTTCAAAAAAAAATGTATTCTTTGCAATTTTTATTTTGCAAAATTTTGGTATGTAATTTTCTTGACATTTGAAAGGACCTTTGGTATAAAAATTTTTATTTTTATTTGAGAAAATCTTAAATAAAAATCCGTTATACCGTTAATATCGGTTTTTGGTAAATTTTTTTACCAGAAAGTATATCATACGTGATAACGCACTAATTTTTCTTAATTAAAATCGTTGGAGCCGTTTTTGAGATAAATAAGCTCTTTATTTACGGTTGTAGAACAAGTACCGTTATTTTTGGTGCTAAAAAAATTTCGATTTCCCCGCTAGAGAGTTACAAAAAACCCTCAAGTTTTTTAGCGTTTACGATGTTTTTAGTGTTCAATTCTTACCAACTCATGATCTACTCGTAACTTTGAAGCTTACGATAAAATTAAAGGAATGACAAAAACTTGTATTAGAATAAAAAATTCACTTTATTTCTTTTTTTAAATGGTAATGACACTTAATATTTTTTAAAATAACAAATAAAATTAAACATAATTATAGGTAGGTACATAATACAAAATAAAGAAGAGTATATTGATAAATTTTACTTAATTTACTTCCACATTTAAAACATTTTTGATCGATGTTGTTAATCGCAAAGGTAAGTACTCGTTCACGAATAGTTTTTTTTTTTTTTTACAAAGCCTCAAAGCTAAATACTTTGTGAGCTGTTTTGTTCAAAGGATGCAGATCTAAACGTCTGTAAAGTTAGCAAGCAAGGTAACTATGAGCTAGGGAAATGGAACCTTGACAGGAATTTGCAGTTTTTCTTAATAATATTCCATTTGTTGTTTGCATATCAAAAATTTGCAAATAGCGTACTATTTTGAACTTTTCGTTGATCCACCGAAGTCAAATATTTCAACGTTATTAAAAATATTTCGTTACATCCTCGTAATTTGTCTGTGCCATTTTTTTGAGTGTATGCTCATTCCCTCACGCCAACAATCTCACATTCACATATCCCCACCCATCCACAGGAATTTTCCCCATTGGATTTTTATAAAGTTGGCCGTCTTTTCCAATTTCTTTTTGAAAATGTTTTTTTGATTATTTTTACGAAAAAAACTCATTATTTACAAGATTTTCTTGGTTACTTTGTGTCAAATGAAATGTGGAAGTGTCATTTAATTAAAACAAAACCACCCACTTTGCAAGATGGTGGCTTTTCCTTGCCCTCTCCAGCCCCATTACAACTTGTTTAACGATGTAAAAATGTACCTAAACAAATACCATAAACATAATCTGTTCATAGAAAATTACGGCTATGTTATGATATTTTTTCAACTTATTTTATTCTATCTTGAAGCATTTAAACTAGGACTGACTGACGCGTAGCAACGATATTCCATCGCAACAGTTATTTCATCGTTATTCAGTTTGCAACTTATTAAAGCAACTTAACCC
This sequence comes from Dasysyrphus albostriatus, assembly GCA_946251815.1. Classification (NCBI taxonomy): domain Eukaryota; kingdom Metazoa; phylum Arthropoda; class Insecta; order Diptera; family Syrphidae; genus Dasysyrphus; species Dasysyrphus albostriatus. The sequence goes on from OX276336.1 coordinate 14,521,934, forward strand.
ACAATTAGCACTTGTTAAATTCAATTCCACTGAAATGTATCTGCATAGCCCCAAACCATTCCAATTGAAATCAATTTTTTTTTTTTTTTCAAAACATAGCATCGTTTGAACTAATTTTGACCATCATGCGGAAAACTTGAAATACGAAATGAACCATTGACGTGATACCCCCTGAAGCGCCAAGTATCTTTATATTTTCACTGACGAAGAAGAAGTTTGAACAATTTAAGGATTCAGCATGGAAGGAGGCAACTGAAAGAAAATTTAAAATCCATTTCAAGTAAACAGTAACATTATAATTCACTCAGCAAATAGATCCAAAGAATAAGGCCAAAACTTGGAGTTTACACATTGAGACGAAGACGCTGCCCCATTGACCAGTTGTTGACGTTCTGACTATAAGATTGCATTTGGAACAAACTATACACATAAACTTCCATTCATTTATAGAGATCCAAGTGAGACATTACTCTGGCTTTTGGGTAATAAAACTGTCGTAAAATTTACTATCTGAAAACTGAAGATACGGGAAATTTTATGTGCATCGTTGTCCTCATCATGCAATAAAGGAATACGTACACTGTTATATACAACACATATGCGTCACACAACAAAAATGCTTGTTGTGCAAGACAGGCAGTCTTTTGCCACCCATGTTCAAACTGTGCATCACTTGTGCAGTATACAAGTGTTGATCCAGATGGAAGAATTTGCTCTGAGACTTTGCTTCGAAATAAAGTGGATAAAGTGCAATTACCAAGAAATTGCAACAGAACGTGAAAATTTCATACTCACTCATATAGAGAGGAGAAAGTTTAAGCTTGTAAAATTGCTTTTGGATGTTGATTTTGCTGTATGACAAACAAGATGTTAACCGTTCAAAAAGCCCTTGAGTTTTGAGAGTTTCTATTGTTGTTGGTTATTGTGGTTCGAAAAAGAATATTTAAACAAGAAAATATCATCATTTACTTAAATATCTTTATTTGTTTCATAATTAAATATGACTTTTGTTTATTTTATCTTTATTTCTGAGATACATACCCGGCCATGATTACGTTTGTGCACTAGGGTGGCCCTTCAATTGGACATAATCTTGGATTGACAACATTTAGTTTGAAATATTAAAAAACAATGTCCCTTTTTTTAGCCCAATTTAACGAAAGACTTTGAATTATTTTAAATGCCATTTAGCGTTTAAATGGTGTTTTTTGATTTCGCCAAATGCTTTTAAATTTAAGAAGATTTTAAATGCCATTGTACACTAAAAGCTCGTTTTTGTCTCGTTAAATTTTAAAAGTCTTTTTTGTTCAGCCATCCCAGTCAACAACAGCTGATATCTGGTTGTCAGAATAATTGTCCCCTTATCCATGATGCTTTTTCACTTTTTCTCCTACACTTCGCATGTACGAGTGAAACAACCTCTTCTTTATATCCAGGGTTGTGAAGCAAATTCAGTTTAATTAAAGTGTCCCTAAAATATCCCTTTTCTACATAGGTGAAACTGAAATATTTTAAATTTCTGATAAAATTTAGAAGGAGTTTAGATAAAAGCAATTAATCTATCTATTTTCATACTAAGTTCATAATTACGGATAGGCACAGGTTGATTCACATAGCAGTCAGAAAAATAGGCCTGGAGGGAAAATTTTTCAAAAAAAATATAAAAATACATTGCCGCAGCAAGGATATTTTCCTAAGGTTGGCCACCAATCAGTGTTTGAAGGTTAAACCATCAAAAAAGTTTCATTTAAAAAAAAGAAACCTAAAAACGTTTTCACAAAATTACGTAGACTAGATGACTTTTCAGTCCCAGGGCATTTATTTAATTCCCAACTTTGTTCAAAAGAATTAATGAAAAAAAAACATGGAAAGAATGAATGAATGAATGACAACGACGGTAACAATGAAGAAAATTAATTCTTATTAGAAGTGCTATCAAACTTAACTTCACAGCAATGTCTTACGGTTCATCTTAATTATGTGTATATTGAAAGGGAGAAAGTATATTTCGATCCAAATGTCACACAAATGCCAAAAAAATTAATTTTTTGTAAAGAAAAAAAAATCAAACTCAACATTGTAGCCACCTTTCCATGGTATTTGACTAATGGTGGATGAAATACATTTTGATGAAAAAATTTTCAAAAATCGTTAAAAATTTTGTTCAACTTGTGAAAAATTATTACAGGTCAATGCCACCTAAAACAGAAATGTGTTTTCTGAGGTACTGCATCTTGTGAAGAACTGACAAATCCTACAAACTGACAAACTTGTCATAAAAAAGTGGTTCTCATCTAGCCATTCGAAATCTCCAATAAATTGAAGGACCCTTCTATTCCTGCCAGACAACATGCACACAGGAATGGTTGAGTGTTGTAATTCACTACGCTCAAGTTCTCCACGATATGTTGCGCCACCAAATTTATTTATTTATTCAATGATCGTTTACAAATTCTTCTACAAATTATAAACAGAAAATTGCAGTGTGCCAAACAATGTTCACGCTTCTTCACAAAATTATCAAAAATTGAAATATGATATTTCTTAATTATAAGTATAAATTTGTGATTTTAAATTATTACTTATTAGATGATAATTATTATTATTCTTATCATCTTTTCCGGAGCAGAAAAAAACAGGCAAATTTCAGATTTTTTTATAAGCCATCCACATTGTATTATTTGCCGTCAGGTGCAGGTGAAAGGTGAAACAACTTAGTTTAGTTTTTTTTATTAAATTTCAAACTTTCAAACAGAATTACGTTCAGCCCGTTTCAGTATGCAAAACCGAGTTTGTACATACCAAAACAGAACCGTTAGAATTCATTTTAAACATATACATGTGTATATATCTTGTTATATACCCAAAATTTGGAATAAAAATACTATTAACTCAAATTTGTACAACTTTCTCTTCTTGTTAGGAATGCACTTTTATTATTTGATAAATTTTAAATTACGGATATTATTCGTTAAAAACGAATTTAATCTTTAATTCAACATAGCGGCAACCCTAAAAGGAATTGATGGTTGAAAATTTAGATTTAAACTTTCCATATCGTCAGCTTTTTGTCAAAACCTCGTAGGTCCAAATTTAAGAATTGTTTTTAGGACACACAAGACAGGTTTAAGAGGAAATAAAATGGAATTCTTAGATCTACAAAATTTTTTAATCTGGTTGATAGATTCAAAAAGAACCATAAAACACTTACGAGACATTGGTATTAGAATTCAGTGATTTGTTTTCAACTGAAATACATCAGAATATCCCCTTATTAAGATATATTTCAATTTAATATAACTTGTCTTCTTTGAATGCATTTCAAATCTAGATTTCTAATTTTTGAATTGAAAAATAAGTTTTTTGAATTGAAAAGTTACTGATCTAAATCCTACATATGTCAATTCGTGGCTGTGCAAAAAAAATAAGTTGTCGTTAATTTTAAATTATTCTGAACGACTAGTGTAATATTGATCCACTTTATGACATAAGGAATTTTTCCTTTACAAAATAGACGGTAAAAAACATAATTCGGTAGTGTATGTGTGCCAAATGAAATCAAATAATGTCTCCAAGTTTTTCACAAAATTTAAAACGTGTCTGCACACAAAATAAAAACATTTACTATTTCTTATGTATAAATACATATCTATGTGTATAGGAGAGTTCATCGCACATCTTTTTTGTTCCAAAATCATTTAGTATGCCAATGTCATACATGCATGAACCAGGACCAACAAAAAATGGTTACCACTTCTTGAAAATTCATTTTCCAAATATGGAACTACTTCAGCTGTTGAGGCGTTTTTGAGAAATATAAGATTTCGTTAAATATCAAAAACCGTAACTTTTATGACCTAGAAAACAAATTTTTAAGTTTGGGAGGAATGACTCTTATGTCAAACAAAATTGCGAGTCCCATTTTTTCGTCTTCCCTTCTGTCGTTATTTCTGAGTTGATTAATATCTCGAGTTAAATTTTTGTTTGTTCTTTGTATAGATAGGCGTGGCAGTTGGAGATTTTTATTAAAATCACTATAAAACCATCCCTAAGCTAATTAGAACCAATTTTGTACATGTCATGCAAATTAGTAAAGTGGTTTCTGAGACTATAAGGTATAAATTTTGCTTGGCATAAACTAAGATTATTATTTTTATAAATCCATTCATAATTTCTGCAAGGAAATTGTTTCAGAATTTTCTGAAAAAGAAGCATCTGTTCATAAATATACTCCCCATTTTTCTAATGCTCACCCTGTTTTAAAACATTTTAAGGGTGCTCAAACCCCCTCAAGTCCGTGCTTGTTATAAAAAAAGAGGAGTAGATTAAAGCCTCGTTGAAGATTGTTTCATAATTATTTTTTTGGAAAATGCATAAAGTTTCAATTTAATGTTGTAAACGTTGCAAAACTTATGAAAATAAAACAATCAAAGTCTCTAAAAAACGGTGATTATCCTAGAAGCGCACTCTAGGGCAATCATTATTAACAGGAAAGGTCACGATAAAAAAATTTTATTTTGATCATAATTTAGCTTTAGTGGCAACAATGCCTGGCAGTCCTTATAATACTCGGGGCACTCATTGAGCAGGCTGAACACGCTTCAAAGTATATAGTTGTACATCACACATTTTTTCCATCGTGTATCCATGGCCGCCCTCATCGTGACTTTTGTGAAGTGAAAGTTCGAATTTTTAACCCACATTCGTTGTGGCACAGTCAGATTCAAAGTTTTTCTGCCTGAAATAATGCAAAACCAACAAAATTACAATACATTCCAATTCAGTAGACCTGGAAAGGGATCAAAATAAAGGAAAGGAATGTGACCGTGACATGCAATAACGAATAACCTTTTAACTAAAAGAGGTATTATATGTAGGTGAATGGCTAGGGGTCGAAAATAGGATGACGCTGTTCTATAGTTTTCTAATGTCCTGTCTTGCTAAATTTAATTACATAATTATTTAATTTGAAAAGTTATACCCTTCTTTAAGACTTACTTGACAAGTCTGATACTCTTATTCAGGTGCTTTTTGAGAATGATAGTTTCGTTAGGTCAAAGGAATTTAGTTCAAATATAACTTTGACTGGCACCTGGCTTATGCATAATTATGTAGGTTTAATAAAGTGGTGATAATTATCCAGCGAATGATATATAAAATTAAGATAGTGTTTACAGTGTGAGTCGAAAGAAATTTTACAGTTATTTTGATTAGATTCTAATGAATAAATAATACACATAAAAAAATCAATTTGGTGGCACAACAGCTCGTGGAGAACCAAGGCCTAGTGACTTACAACTCTCAACCATTCCTGTGTGCGTATTTTTGGCATTTATGTTGTGATATAATTAAAATTAAAAAAACTTGAAAACATTTTTAAACTAAAGTTTTTAAAAAAGTTTTTTTATCAATTAACTAATTTAAAACAGACATGGAGACTTCACCACAAAAAAATTTACTCCCAAGTTTTGTTTTCCGGAGGTTTTTAAATCTTTCCAAACCTACTAACTGCACATTTGGGTCGATTAATATTATGCTTGGTACAAGGTGCTAACAAAGGAGTACGCAGGATTTCGGTTTGGGCAATAACCTTTGTCTGCCTATCTTTACACGTGTCGACAGGTGTAAAATTTGACGTAGATTTTTTGCATCGATATATTTCAATACCCTCTGGTTGAGAAGATAGAGAACGTCGAAGTTTCCAAAAACCACTTACGATTATGAGTGTTTACCTGAGTGGTTTTCGGAAACTTCATTGCTCTCTACCTCCTTACGAACTAACTACAGAGAGTTTGACCTATGACAACAATTGTTCAAAACTGCAAGCTAAATAATTATTGTATGCACACTTTTTCCTTCAACCAATAGGCATGAGATAAATCGATGTACAAATTGTACGTTAAATTTTACATCTGTTCATCACATGCTAAGGTAGGCAGATAAATGGTTATTGTTCCAACCCCTCAAAGGCTATTATTGATGTGAATTCCAAAAATATATGCAAATGACATGACTTTTTATGTAGTTGGCTCTCAGCCTATATCTCTATTTGTTCTAAAAAAAATAATTCTTAAAGATATGTATTTAAACTTCTCTTTATTTTTTAAAGTATGCCTTGAGCCTATCTTTGTTTGGAAAAAAGTTTTTCGATTTTTTGTATGTTGGTTTTTGTTAACTTCTTCTTTTTAAATTTTTTGTATAAAACTTTTTAAACCATTCTTTTCGATAAAAAATTAATTTTTCAAGTTTAAAATCGTCAAATTCAGCACAATTTTCGAACATATTGAAATGTGGTCAGTGTAACTTTTCTCTCAGAAACGCATGTGTAGTGTTGTAGCCTTTTCGGTTTTAAGCCTGCTTATGGGCCAATTAAGCATATTTAATAATAAAATACTCTTGCACGTTAAAAAAAGTTTTCAAATAACTACAAATTAAATCTACTGTAAAGTTTTTTAACTGTGATTGTATATTAACAATTGTACATATATATTGAGTAATGAAATAATTATGTTTTTAATACATAAGCTTACAAATTGTTTAAAATGATAAGTTTACGCAAAGTTTGCATGAACGACCTTTTTTAAACATTTGATAAAATGCTACGTAATTCAATCAAAGTAAGAGTCACAATGACGTTTGGATAAGTTTAACCAGATTGGTTAATTTTAAGCAACAAAATCGTTTGATAAGTTTAACCAAATTGTGTAAATCATTTCCCATACAAAATTTGACAGTTCATTAACAAAAAGATAAACTTAACCAATTTGTAAACTTATCTAAAGTTTTACGAAGTTGCATGAATACCCTTAATAGATATGTATATAGAAAAAAATAAATAAAATGAAGAAACATCAACAAATCCACCTTTTTCTGCCTTTCATTCGCCTATAATTACTGACACATTAATGTTCCCAAGCATATCGTGAGTTATTATAATTAGGTATTTTTTGTGCTCATATTTTAAGAAATCCATAGAAAATTTGTTGAAGAATAGAATGCCAATAACTGAATACAAATAGTATTAGAACTTTTGTTTTTAAACAAAGTATCAAGAATAGAGGAGTGTCTTCAGAAATAAATGAAAGGGTAAAATTTTTCTTCCCTAACGCGGGATAAACTTTTTTTATATAATTAAATTACAAAAACAGAAAATACTAAGTTATAATGATAAAGTATAATGAAAGCAATTTTTGACACCAAAAATATTAGTACGAGATGGACCTCAAAGTCTAAAGCATAGTGAAAAAAAAATTAGCTTGCAATTTTGAATAATTGTTTCATTGGTCCAGCTTTCTATAGCAAATCCTTTTTTCAAGTTGAAATGAGATCACTATGAGGTTAGTTATTAACACGCAACAGACACACTCAGAGAAAACTAAAATCCAGTAATATCTGTTTTTTTTTAATGTTTTAAATCTAATTCGCTTGATCTAATGGGGTTTTCTTTTGGTAACAAAAATTGATTTTTTTCCCCTTCCGATTTCTCAAAACACAGTTTTTGACAATAAAAGCCTTCCAATGGTGAAAAAAATCAATTTATTTTTTGATCGAAAATCAAATTTGCAGATCTGGATTTTTCGGCAAATTTACCCCTCTTAAACTAACACCATTACACACCAGAACAATTCACAGCCATCAGTTTGACAAGACTGGATCGCTACCTTTTCACAGACACAAATTATACACCAATACAATAAAAACGAAAAATCAATCTGCAGTCGCATACCATTCGCAACGAAAAAAATCAGTTTTTAAATCAAAATCTGAATTTACCAAAAGAAAACCCCATAAGAATGATATCAGTAGATTTAATTAAAAATTAAAATCTAAAAAAAAGCATAGAATTCTTGAAAAAAAATTCATTTGAGTTTAAAAATATTTATGTTTGCATTTACATTTTTTTTTAAAGTTGCTCAATTCTGATATAAGATCTTTTCTTAAATTTAGTTCGAGGCAATCTTGATCTAGTAATTCATTATTGAAACAAGCAAGCCGAAGTTAACTTTGTTAAATATGCTAAGTTTCTTTACGCCTTTCGCCTGTGTGGTAGACTGTTTGTTTGAAAATTTGTTTGCGATTTCACTATCTTTGTTTGCAAAGTACACTCGGGCGTATACTCACTTTTTATGTCATTAAATTTTGTGAGAATTTTAAATCTGTCGAGACAACACAAACTAATTATGTTAACTATTATTTGTTTAAATAAATAAAGGAGGACACTTAGTACACTGAGGCGTATACGCACTTTTTTTATTTTATCGATTTGTGATATCTTTCTTTCAGCTATTAACGTCTTAAAATATAACTTTCTCTGATAAATATATGTACCTTAGGGTGGTCCTAATATTGGGTTTTTTGGAAATTTTGAGATGGATAGCCATCAAATGGCTTTAAATAGAAAAAAATGTTTCCTAATTTTTTTAGATTTTTATTCTCCCTATTTTCACATTAGGGTACTAAGTATGAGGTAAGGGTGATTCTTATAAAATGCGAAAAAAGGATCTAAGGGTATAGATTTGATTAAGACGAGAAAAAAAAAACAGTATTGGAGTGGGGGTGTATTTCCCCATGTTTAGGCGGGAGGGGTAATTTTTTGAAAATTTAGCTCAAAATATAAACAAATAATTTATAAATAATAATGATAAATGGATCAGTTTTTTTTTTTAAAGCCACGATTCCATTCTATAATATGCTTCCTAAATTAATTTTTATTTTAAATAATTTTTTGAAAAAACAATTTAAATCTTAAAAAAAAATATAATTTTTTTTATAGCTTGAAAATTATATTTTAAAAACTATTTAAAATGAAAACTTTATTTGGAAAGCATATTATAGAATGGAATTGTGGCCCCAAAAAGCGCTAAGGCGTGGCTTTGTAAGTGTTTCCATTTTTTTTTTTAATTTTCTGTTTTTAGCCAAATTTCTAGAAAATACCGGAACGGGAGGCAATAGACCACCATTCCAGTACAATTGTTTTCTCGTCTGATTCTAATCTATACATTCTGATTTCTTTTCGCGTGTTATGAGAATAATTCTTACCCCATAGTTAGTACCTTAAAGTTAAAATAGGGTGGCCAGGGGGGTGAAATATATGTAAATCTGAAAAAATTACACAAATTTTTGTTCAATGTTTTGAATCAAATAAGGGCTATCCAAGACTATGTCCAATTTAAGGACCACCCTAATGTACATACTTACATGTGAGTTCAAAATGTTCAAGTGAACTCCATTGATGTCTTATTTTGGATAAAATTTACGTACCTACCAATTTAAAAATGATTTAATTTTATTTAGCTTCTATGATAGATATGGTAGGAATAAAAAGAAAATAGTTCGATACATGTAGATGTGAGAATTTTGTTAAAAAAAAAACTAGGCTTTTACCCCCTCATTATGTATACATCCTCTCAATCGATTTTATTTTGTGAATTTACTTGGCTTTGGAGACCTCATAAAGTCGATAATTATATAACTTTACATCCACATAGTCTAGGTCTGGGTTCGATTCCCAGCCGCTGCCACCTAAAAACAGAAATGTTTTTTTCCGAGGTACTGCCTCTTGCGAGGAACTGACAAATCCTCCAAGTGTATTACTTGTCATGAATAAGTGCTTTCTCATCTAGCCGTTCGGACTCGGCAAAAAAAAAAATTGTAGGTCCCCTCCATTTCTGCCAAAAATACGCACACAGGAATGGTTGTAAGTCACTAGGCCTTAGTTCTCCACGAGCTGATGTGCCACCAAATTTATTTAATTTATTTATTTTTACATCCACATAGTTTATTTTTTTTTTTTTTAAATTTATATTTTTTGGTTAAATCACCGACACCTACCACAATAAAGTACAAACCAAATTAATCTTTTAAAAAGAAACAATTTCGTGCAAGGGTTTTTATAAGTGAATATGTTTGTTTCTGCTACTCAGCTCACTCGTGCGTTTCTGCGAGAGAATGGTCCAATTGGCCACTTCTCAATATTTTTGGTATAGCTATCTCGGAAAATTAGATGAATTTGAAAATTTTAAAAGCAATTCCGCTAATTTTGAACAGAAAATTACTTTTTAGCATGCCATATTAAGGTTCTGAGCCTCTATTTTATTTTTCCTGAATATTTTATGTTATGATTCTTTACCCAAAGAAAGAAAAATACCCAATTTATTAAAAAATTTAGAAATCTTAAATTTTTCGATTTTTTGGGTTGGTTTCCCTAATTTGTATATATATTTGTATATTGAAAAGTTTAATTGTAAAATTTTGCTTTGTTTCCCAATAAAACCAAATATAATAAAAAGTGGAAAGCGTGACATTTTCTCCGAAACGCATGGGCGAAATTAGGAGCATTTTCGGTTTTAAGCATTCTTCTAATAAAAAGCCTGGCATTCAATAGCTTTAGGTACCTATAGTTATGGCATTCAGGTGGCGACATGCAAACATGCTTATTTTTTAAAAAGATTTTTGGGGATTCTGATTTGTTACGCTTATGATTCTCGTGATTTTAAAAGACACCCAAATAAAAGGACTCCCAAATCGAGTATGTTTATTCAAAATATTCAAATTTGAGTGTAAAATGTGAATATATTCTACACACTTTGTGCTTAATTATAGATTATTATATAATTTGTAAGATTTAAAATCCTCATTACACTTATTAGTAAATATATACAAAATTACTTTAAGTATAACCTTCTCCCTTTATCTGTTAAATATTTAACACAAAATTGCACTTAAGATTCTTCAAAAAAAAAAATCAATTCAAAAATCGACTATCTCATCCATAAACGATATTAAACTATGTAATTAAGGAATTAAAAATTGCAATTACCTTTAAAACACTCAACGTCAAACTTCATTAAACATTAAAATTCTTTATCCTTCATAGGCCTTATAATTTTCAATTAACACAAAGTAAATCAGTCTCTTACGACACCACCAATAATGATGAAGCTGTTTTTTCTTTTTTTTTTTTCTTAATCCACCAGGTTAAAGGATTCTCTCAGCCCAAGAGTAAGGGTTGGTAAGCTATTCGGAAAATTAATTCATTTTAAGAAACAATGGCAAAATATTCTTGAAAAGTTCTTCTTTTTTTTTGTAGCGTTTGAAAAAATTTATTTTAAATGGTGGCAAATTTAATTATTCAGATTTATTTAAAATTCGTGGGAAAAAACACCTTTTGGATGTTTTACTTTTTGGATTTATATATAGGAAATTCAATAAAATCCTTGAATCAATAAAAGTTTCAGGTTTACATAGTCCCCTTTGAAACATGATAACTAATTCAATAACAAATGAGGTCAAACTTAAGCCCACCGGAACTGGGTTAACCCTTTTTTATGACAATATATGGAAATTAAGAAGCATCTCATGTACTCGTTTTTGGAAATTACCCTTGGGACTTGAAACTTCATTGTTTCCTTAATAAATAATGTATTTTATTATATTTCAGATATGTATATATATATATATCTCAATTTTGGGTTGAATGTACATTTCTGTCTCTAAGGTATTAAAAAGGAATTACTCTTCATCTTAAGCTTGTTTGTGTAAATTGAAAGTGAGATTAAATGTGAATAATTAAAATCAAGTGCTTTGATATTATATGCTTTGAAAGTAACCAGTAACAATTGTTATTTTTAAAGTAATTTTACGGTTAGTAATCTTAATATGCTATTTAACATTATGCTATAGTGGTAAAGCCCATACCTTTCTAAATATAATGATTTTACGTAGTTTAAAATACAACAAGTTAAACTTATAGTAAAACAAATATTCCTTCATTAAAAGAGAGCAGTACCGCTAAAAAAAAATATTCTAGGTGAAATAGACTGGATCTTAATGTCAGGCCTTCGAGGGCATGGCTGTCCAATACACTAACGATAATAACTTCTAGCTAGCGCATTTTGTTAAACTAGAAAATAGCAATAACAATCCACAATTACCATTATCGCTGACTCAAGAATGAAAAGATCTCATTGCTTGGCATAATTCTAACCAAGTACTCAAAATTTGTTTATGGGAACGTGAAAGAATATAAAGAAAATATCTGCTACAGTAAGAAAAGTATTAAGCTGTGATTTGATGCCATCTGCTATCTTAGACGTTAATTAAGTGAAGTGAACTGTGATTTAGTGACTTGTTCTCTATTTCAGACTATGACTAAGTGACGTTTGATGTCTCAGACTATGATTTATTGACGTTTAATATCCCAGACTATGACTTAATGATATCTTCTATTTCAGACTGTGATTTAGTGACATGGGCTATCTTAGACTGTGACTCAGTGAATTCTGTTATCTTACTGAGTCTAGCATAAGAATATTTTATATGAGCTTTGAATTATATAACGCTACTTTAAGTTAACATGAAAAGTGTATACCTTTTAATGTTTACAAACTAAAGAACCTGAATAGAGAGAAAAGATAACTTCAAATACACTTTAAGTTGTTTAATCGTTGAAAAATCCTGGGTTCTTAGAATAAAGAAGGATTAGAAATGAGATACTGATGCAAATTTGTTTTGAAGCTTTGAATATCAAAATGGGAGGGAGAAATGAAGCATTCCATATTCGTGTTTGTTGTACAACTAAGGAAAAAATCCCTGACAGTACGTCCGAAGTTCGGTTCAAGGAAAAACTACTTGAGCATACCTAAAAGCGCGAGTATTACGGTTGATTTATTTTAAGGGGAGGAATGCAACTGGCCTTTCATTAGAACTCTGTAAATGAAAACAGCGATTGAATAATGTTAGGCAAGAATCACTGTGGCGGTGTTTCATAGATGTAATTATTGTTTGTGTAAAATTTCTATCATCTGTTATTTTGAAGGTAAAATTTTTGTAGCTAGTAGTGGAACCTGCCTGATGTGAGCATTATATTCAAGTCTTGGTCGGGTAAAAGCCTTATTGACCAACCAGATCAGAAGGAGAGACAAGCTTCTCACATCGTCAAAGGAAACCTAGACACATGGCAGTACCTTTGGCAATTTCAAATAGATAGATTGATGGAATTAGATAGATCGACTTCAACTTAATGTGCGGTCATTCCACAGAAAGTGATTTGTGATCCACATGCTCAGAACTGAAAGTTGTTCAGCTTCTTCGATGCAAATTCAACTCATAGAAAACGGCAGTTGGGTGGGTTTTGCGTTAACGATAGAAGACAGCATTGGGTTTTTTGAAGCATTCAAATTATACACCTTACACTGGACAATGCTGTCAAGATTACAATTTAATGAGTTTTTCGTTCGCTGCAGTTGAAATTCCACATCCAAACGATAGGGTTTTGAATCAGATAACGAACATGAAAAGCTAAGAGTGCTGTTGCTGGATTAGAAGTTTAAGGTAAGATATAATTAATGAAAATAAGAAAGAGAGTCAGAGACAAAATGGAGCCCTGGGGCACACCAGCATTTATTACATGAGTATCAGACTTAAAACCATCCAATACAACATGTATTGAACGGTCAGAGATGTAGTTTCCATTTTAACGAAGAAGAGATTCATCAATACCAAGTGCACTCTTTTTGATAACAGATCTTGAATCCAAACTCTATCAAAAGCGTTTGAAATATGAGCTCTATTAAAATCTTGTTTTCTCCAAAGTGTTGTAGGGATTTGTTCCACTGTTCGGTCAGATATACAAACAGATGACCAGAGCAGTGAACCTATTGCTACGAAAGCCATACTACTGGTCATTTAGAAGCTTTTGTGCTCCAAAATATTTCTTGAGCGGATAATTTATCCATGATTTTGAAAAGAAAGGACGTAAGTGCAATAATTGGACGTTCATTAGATGGAGAAGAAGATGCACCTTTTCTAGACAGGCTAGATAAATGCTGTTTTCCATCCACTTGGAAAGATAAGTAAGAAAGATCACAAATTATGCAGTAGTTTTGCAAGGCTTGAAGAATAATAGGAGCGATTATCTAGGCCAGTAGATTTGTGTTTATCAAGATCTTTCAAAACTCTTGTAATTTCTAATAATTTTGCGAAAGAAGATTCGACTCATGAAATCTCTAACGTTCTCAAGTACAGGAAAAGTCAAAACACTCCCTGGCAGCGTCAAATTAACAAAAAACTGTGCTGCAAGCATATTGCCTTCTTCTAGTGAGCCAACATAAGGAATATTTTTGAAGATGAGCGTTGAAACCAAAGACGAAGAAGAATTTTGAATATATCAGGTTTTTCAATAAGAACGCTACAAAAGTTTTTTTTAAATAAAACAAAAACGGTTTTGGATATCAATGAAATTCTTTATTCCTGTGAAAGTACGTTCGATGCCATTATGTATGAAACTCGATTTCTTTTGCATGGCCACCACGGGCACGCTTGCAGAAGTCCAGACTCTGAACCCAATTTTCAACGGTTTTCAAGCATAAATCGGCCGATACTGCTGCAATTTCAGGTTCGATATTCCTACGAAGTTCATCAATCGTCGATGGCTTGTTGGCATTGACTATAGACTTGACGTAGCTCCACAGGAAATAGTATAACGGCGTCAAATCGCACACCCGAGGCGGACAAGCGATTGGACCATTTCGTGAGATAACACGTTCTCCAAACTTGGTTTCCAATAAATTGATTGTGACATTCGCTGTGTGCCTTGTGGCGCCGTCTTGTTGGAACAACATGTCCTCCAAGTCCATATCATCCAATTGGGGCCAAAAATATTCGGTTATCATTGAACGGTAGCGATCCCCATTCACAGTAACGTGTCGGTCTTGATCATCACGGAAAAAGTCTGGCCCAATGACGCCGCCGGCCCATAAACCACACCAACCCGTAATTTTTCGGGATGCAATGATGACTCATGGAATACGTGTGGATTGCTGCCTGACCAATACCGCATATTTTGTTTATTGACGAAGCCATTCAGCCAGAAATGAGCCTCATCGATGAAGATGATTTTTCGATGTAAATCCGAATCATTTTCAAGTTGTTGCTCAGCGCAATTCACAAACATACGACGCTTCTGGTGGTCAAAGGGCTTCAGTTCTTGCGTCAATTTAATCTTACAAGGATGTAGGCTAAGATCTTTTCGCAAAATTCGCCATACCGACGTCACAGAGATGCCCAACGCTTGAGAATGACGTGTGAGAGACACATTTGGGCTTTCTGCAACTGAAGCCTCAGCGGCAGCAATATTCTCGACACTACGGGCACTTCTTTATCTCACTGTACTGTGCCAGTGGATTAAAATTTTTCCACTAGACGCTCAATTGTTGATCTGCTAGGATGATTATGACGACCATAAATTGGACGTAGCGCTCTTAACGTTGAGGCCACTGACTCCGAATCGAATTTCGGTAGTAAATTTTAATAATTTCGACTCCTTGTTGGCTCGTATATCTTTCCATCAAAAAATGGCAAACCTTACTGAAGAGATATGTCAAAAGAGCGGCAAGAAATATGGCGTCGTTTGCTGTCCCTGTCGGTCTACTTTTGTAGCATCTCTGTTGAAAAACCCTTTAGTATATTTTGTCGTAGTTTTTGGTCATGTAAACATTTGGTTTTTTGAATATGGCTTGTTTAAATTTATTCCGATTTTCCTCAATGGGTTTGGCTTGGCAACAACGGAAACTTAATTTTCTGATTGATAACCTCCTTAGAGCTTAAATCACACCAAAACTTTTCTCTTGATTTCATTTATTTTTAATCATATTTGGAATACAATTTCAAATCCTGAAAAAAATTTACTTTGTAATCATAAGTGTGCTTATTATTGGTGAATCATAGTAACTAGCTTAAGTACCCTAAGAAATATACTTAATCAAAAATGGAACCATATGTAGCCATTTTCTTATCATTGCAACCAAAAAAAACTTAGCCAGCCAATGGTTTTATTAATATTTGACCAAAAGCTATCGGTTATTATTAGTTTTCTCAATAGCCATGATAGATATGTTTAATTTACGGTCACCTCAAGCATTTAAAATCTTACAGATTGTTCCCACATTACTTTAACCTTCTACTTTTATCAAAGTGATGATTGCTTCATAAGTCTTTTTTTTAATCTGCCTTTCTATTTTTTGTGCTATTGGATGAATTTGACTTTGCTGAATTACTTCTTTCCGGATTTCTTACTTGTTTTTAGTTTAAAACAAAAAAAAACTTTATTTATTTCAGGGGGATAAAATTTGTTTCATTTTCATTGGATTTCTGAAATTTTATTTCGCAGAATATGGATCTACCAAATCTTGTTATTCTATTAAAGGGAATGTTATTTAGATGTTCTCTAAAGACATTGCAGACAACACAAAATAGCAGATGTTCCTTCAGTTGAGTTCTTGCTTTGATATTCAAAAATTTCTAAATTATTCATTTTATCGGAAAAAATATTCGGTGAAATGTGTATATTTGGCAGGAAAATATAGTATAAGCTATACCACAGATGACTGCAATTTATTTTTCACCATGGATATAAATGTAGGAAAGCTCTTTCGGATGAAATTTATCGATTTTAGAATAAAAGTAACCTTAAAGAGGATACTTTAATCCATTGATTGTATATTCCTTTCAAAAAAGGAAGTTTTAGGGGTGATATGTTTTATGAATCTCTCGTGTTTATAAAATTTATTCCATACGTTCCTATGCTCTTTTCCTTTTTGTCTATTATGTTAGACCTTTAATCATTCCAAAATGAAGATGTTACTGTGTATGATACCTCTTATAGAGCCATTATTCCTGTTGTTCAAAGAAAATGTTTTACTTAAACAACTTAATTTTTATAATATCCCATAGGGGTTTGTGATTAGATTGTGTGAATACCCTCTGGGTGCCATACAAATAATATTCACATTCCGCTTAATCACTTTTGTTGTTGTGTTCTTCCGCAATCGTTAATTTCCTCATGAATTGCTAATGATAAACATTAATCTCTGCCGGATTGTGTGTATACTTCTATCTTAAATGAATTGAAAATGGTGCACTATAATACACCTACAACTACATCCGGCATTGACGTATCACAAAGGAGACTTTTGGCTCGTAGGAGTAATTTGTTCCGGACTTCAGCTGGTTTTATGGCTTTAGCTTCCGATAGAAGAAAGTGAAAGGAAAAAAATGAAAATACATCGTTTTTGCTATCGATTTATCTTTTACAAGCGAATAATGCTTTAAGTACGCACGTGTTTTGAAAATTATCATTGTAAGCACGTACAAAAGGTTCGAGAGTGACTATCTAATAGCTGGAAAAATTTGGCCGCAATTTCAAGGCCTTAAGGATATTATGGTTGAATCTTACACTTCCAATTCAATTAATTGACAAAGTTTCTTTGGCTATGAATCTAAAGGGGGCATGAAAATCTAGCAAAACCTAATTATCTATGAATATATGTTTGTGTTTGCCTTGTGGACATTAAATTGCCTCTCCATATTCTAAACAAAGCACAAAGTCATATCTATTTGATGATGCAATAATCCTAAGGACATACAATAAATATGAATGCATTATGTTCGATTCTCGTGTTTTAAACAGTCAATATTTATTTGCATTGCCATACCAAATGCCAAAAGCTCATGGTAGATATCACATTTATTCTCATTTCCTTTAAATATTCATGATATCGCATTTGAAATAGATAATTTTTAGTATATTTCTTCATCACGGTGGAATTTATATGCCGAATGCTTGAATGTTGTGTGAAAATGAATGCATTACGATTTTGTCAACAGGTTTTACATCTAGACAATAAATTACGGTAACAAAACAAGAAGATAAGAATACATTTTGTTTCTCTGGCTGCAATGGAACTATAGATTTATTATAGTCAACAAATTGTATTTCAGATGAAAATAAATTTGTTTTTCACTAGGAGTACGAGTATGTTCGGCCTTTGTCAGCAGGAAGAGCAAAAATAATATTTTTTGGTAGGTAAATCTAATAATATGATATTGGACAAGTATTTAACTTATAGTTTTATAAATCCGGAGGCATGAAAACTGTTAAAATCTGTTTTTCATTACCTGTTCTTCAATTAATAGATTTTTCTTAATATTTGTGAAATTGTGATGAACTATTGTGCCAAAAATACGGAGGCATTAGCCTTTAAAACATCTTTTGTGACTAACTTAGAATGGCTAATCTAGATTAAAGACTAATCAGAATGACGTAATCTCGTTCCTGATCTATGTTTTAGATGCATGGATGAACGTACCTTTGATGTTTAAAGAGAAAAGTCCTAGGTTTTGATTTGGGCTTCATTTGTGCATTTACTCCATCGAGGCAATGTGTGGCAAAAAAGATACAACATTGAGGTAGATGCATCATTGTACAGAGACATGAGCATAGTAAATAAAATGCACGACTGGGTCGAACGTACTTTCTCTTATATTCAAGACGCTGAGTGTTTAAGAACATTATATGTAAGAACATGGAAATTTTGAGAGAAAAATGTTGAAAATTTAGCTAAAATAACTTCTTTGAAGAGCTTAAAATTAAAAAAAAGAACGCCATCTTAATTCTTGATTGAATTACATTATATGGAAAAAGAAATTATTTAAAATCGTAAAAAATAATTTTTTATATATCAAATTCTTAAAACATTTTTAAGGAAAATTTTTGGAATGCAAATCGTAAGTATTAATTTATGTACATGTAAAAATAAAATTTTGAGAAAAGTTGTCAACCCGTTTTTAGGTATTGAATTTTCAAAAAGAAAATTGAAACTTTTTTTGAAAATTCTGATATGTAACATTTTTTAATGTTGTTTGAAATTTGTCTATAAAAAAAATATTTTAAATTTGTTCAGCTCAAAATTAAAAAAAAAACGTTTTATGAGAAGTACATACTGCTTAGAGTTGCCTTATGCAAATTTTTATAACGGGTGATTTTTTAGCTGGTTTGGTTTTGGCAACACTGGTTTTGACAGCTGACGTGTGCTTAGTACCTTGTGTCACTGTCAAACAGCTTCAGTTTGGTTTGCAATTCAACCATGGATCGTCTTATTAATGAACAACGCTTGCAAATTATTGAATTTTACTATCAAAATTCGTGCTCGGTTCGAAATGTTCATCGCGCGCTGCTTCCATTTTATGGTCGGCATTCTCGACCTTCTGAGCAGTCTATTCGGAAGATTGTGACCAAATTTCGCACCAAATTTACTTGTTGGACATTAAACCACCAACAATTTTGCGGAAGGATTTGGGCGTAAAGCCTTTTAAGATACAGTTGGTGCAAGAACTAAAGCCAGCCGACCTACCACAACGCCGAATTTTTGGTGAATGGGCTCTTGGAAAGCTGGCCGAGGATCCGCTTTTTTATCGAAAAATTGTGTTCAGCGATGAGGCTCATTTTTGGTTGAATGGGTACGTAAATAAGCATAATTGCCGCATTTGGAGTGAAGATCAGCCAGAAGCATTGCAACAGCTACCAATGCATCCCGAAAAAGCCACTGTTTGGTGCGGTTTATGGACCGGCGGCATTATTGGGCCATATTTCTTCAAAGATGATGCGAATCGCAGCGTTACTGTCAATGGTGAACGCTACCGAGCGATGATAACAAACTTTTTTTTGCCCGAAATGGAAGTTCTTGACTTGCATGATATGTGGTTTCAACAAGACGGTGTCACATGCCACACAGCACGCGAAACAATGGCGCAATTGCGAGGCGAGTTTGGTGAACAGTTAATTTCACGTTTCGGGCCGGTCAATTGGCCGCCTAGATCGTGCGATTTGACACCATTAGATTATTTTTTGTGGGGGTATGTCAAGGCTAATGTCTATAGGGACAAGCCCGCTTCGATCGACGCACTGGAAGCCAACATCCATGCATTCATTCGTGAGATACCGGCCGATATGTGTGAAAGAGTATGCCAAAATTGGACTCAGCGGATGGGCTACCTGAGACGCTGCCGCGGTCAACATTTGCATGAAATTATCTTTAAACATTAAATTGCAAGGTTCAAACTATCGATTTAAATAAATATTTCATTCATTTTTTCGAATTTTTTGTGTTTTTTTTTTTTTTAAAGTTCTAAACCTCTTAAAAAATCACCCGTTACATAATTCGCACTTATTTTAGCATACAGAAAATGTTTCATTAAAAATGTTTAAAAATGCGGTTTTTTAACATTTGTATGGAAGTACCATTATTTTTTAATAAAAGTGAAATTTTTTCTTAAAATACTTTTCAAAGTGTAAAAACCCTTAAATACCGAGTTTATTAAAATCAAGCATTTAGTTTTCATAATATTTGATTTTCAAAACAAAAATTGAACATTTTTTTTTAAATCCAAAAAAACTGAAAATTTTAGTAAGAAAAACTATTAACATTGCTTAGAAGCTTCTGTATAAGAAAAATAAAAAAACATTTGAAAAATAGTTTCCCATCCAACGGTAGCGTTTACCAAAAGAAATTTTTTTTTTAAGTTGTGGAAAAAAATAAGATTTTGTAAAATTGCTGAAAAAAATGCATGGTAGGTACCGTTATTTTTAGTTCTAAAAAATATGAAAAAAAATGTGCCTGCAGAATCACCATAAAACCGCTATCTACCAAGTTTAAAGCAAATTGATCCAGCCATTCTGGCTGTAGCCGAACAGACTGTCTGTCTGACAGACACAATTTTGCCACCCACTTTTTTGGTGTTCTCTCATCTAATCTAATCTCATCGTATGTTATGTTTGATTGCTATCTCGAATCTTTTTTTTTTTCATAAATCCAAAACTTGCCTTATAGAACCTATATCCCAAGTAAAAATACGTTTGTAACGGTTACGGTTTGGTCATGTATAAAAATTATCATCGTCAAAAACTCTTCATCTGCATCTGCAGAAACCAAGGCATCTTTTGCGATGGCATATTCCTAGCTATAAACAAAAGTATATACCGTGGATCCTTTTGTGGTTGCCATTGTATTTGAATATTTTTTATTCTGAAGCCTGAAAATTTGAGGCTCACAAGATCAGACTCTTTGAGTTCTACAGGAAATGGGGTATCCGGATTAACACCACCAAATCGGAACTTGTCTGCTTCAGGAAATCGTCAACAGGCAGAGTCGCACTGCAGCGAAGTGAAACATTGTTCTGAAACTTCATGACTGATCCACCATAGCTGCCAAAGGGAACGTTAAGTACCTGGGAGTCCATTTCGATGAGTTGTTTTGGTTCAACCAGCACTCAAGAAGTGTGGTTAAAAAAGCTAACTGGGCCTTCCAGGTTATTGCTCGTTTTTGGCCAAGAGTGAACACAAATGAATTAGCTTGTTAAATATCAACTTGAATTTCAAATATCTCGAATCTTCCACGACAAATTTTGAAAATATTTCACCCATTTAACAAGCTGAACATAAGCTTTCATTAGATACTAAATTCATAAGTGTTCACTCTTGCACGGAGGGCTTTTATATGACCCCCTTTATGTTGACCAGTAAAATCAGCCATATTGTGACTTTCATGTAGCGTTGCCAGATGTCCCGGTTTACCCGGGAAGTCCCAGATTCAAGACATTAATTCAACTGTCCCGCCGGGACATGTTTTTTTCTGGATTGCGACTTAAACGTACACATTTTTTAAAAAATTGTTTAGAACTAAAAACAATGGTACTCGCCTATTTTACTACCTACCTTGTAAGCATCGTATAAAAGTATCGTTTGGTTTGGTATCGTGGCCAGCCCTACTTAAATCAACAAAATGAAAAAAGAGGAAACATATTTTAGCAGCTAATGTTTTATATTTGACGTCTGACCAATAACCAGCGAAAACGCATTTTTGTAACACCGCACATAGAAAATATAGTAAAAAAAGGGTTTTGGAGTTTTTTTTTCTAGGGTTGATTCCAAAAAATGTCAATAAACAGCGCGAAAAGTAAAGTAGATGAGAGCTAATTTTTTGAACTTTTAATTGAATTATATGCAGTAACACTCACTTCATTTTTCCTATTTTGTTTGAACTCAATATCAAAAAACCTGAGCATAGGATAGACTTTTAGCACCCATCAATACTTTACTGGGAAATGAAGAAAAAATTTGGTTTGTAAATACTTACAAAGACCACCGAACCACGCTCTGTTTGACTAGGACTTTAGTGTTTAATTAAAAGCAAATATCCCACAATAATGAAATTCCCAATATCTTTAAGACTCTCCCTTTCACTTTTCAGAATTAGTTAGCATGGCATTAAATGCGAGAAACCATACTAACGTGATGCGACATCATTTAAAAAACAACAACAAAAGCAAATTTGTTTGCATCAATTAACATCGATCAAATCTTGCATTTTGGAACTGATGAGCCCAACTACCGTATCTGGACAAAACCGCGACACACATTTTTGAGTACTTAAAGCTCATTAGAACTTTTATTTGTGCAAAAAAATTTATTTTGATGTGGCCGTCAAAAGTCTACGTAGGACCACGATTTTCCCAACATGGGGAGTTTGAAATCAATACAGGAAAAGTTTATGACACATTTTGTTTTAAAATCTATTTTTATATTTTTCCCTATATTGTTTTCAATCTCCCCATGTTGGGAAAATCGTGGTCGTCGTACGTAGACTTTTGGCACCCACCGTATGTATTCTGATTTTTGTGTTTATTTATTTTATCCTGGACAAAATTTTGAAATCCCGGGATTTTCCTTCATTTAAGCCATTTCTCCCGTTGAGCTACAAACAAACAAACAACAACATTCTAGCCGGAAAATTGACATTTCATATTTCTCATATTGTGAGTTTCACCCGTAAAATGAAAATATCCCTTTTGTGTGAGTACTCATTTCGGGCAAAATGAACGGTAATGAAAAGTTTAAATTATCACTTAACTGTGAACGAAAGAAAAACAGAGTGTACTGGTGCCCTTTACGCAGCTTTTTTGTTTAATTTAGGCCAAGAGAAAAGTTTGAGGAGTAACTCATAATAGCTTTTGAAATTCCATGTGAAGAAAATTCTTTCGATTAAAATATTTTTCGGGCGAAACTCACAAAAGGCTGAAAACTGTGTTCTTTATTTATTACTTCACACAAAAAAGGGATATTTGTAAATATGATATATTAAAATATTTTATTTAAATACGAGATTTTGGTTTGCAAGAATCAAATATTGCGCGTTTTTAAATGTTTTGAAAATTTTAGTTTGGGAGTTTCCAATGTGATTTTCAAATTGATGGGTTTTCTAAAAAAGGATTTTAACAACTGCTAATTACTGTGCCCATGGTTTATTTTTTGGTACTAACGAAATTTTGTAAAATTTTGACAGTATCTGCCATCAAACGGTTTTTCCTATTTTCTAATCAACGGATCCATGCCTATATTTCAATCGAATGTAGGTCTGTCAGGGAAGTTATAAGGTTTTTCCTAAGTTTTATATTAATATTGCAAATTTAATTAAAAATTACTAGAGTTAAATATGAAAGTAGATACTTACTTTTAAAAATTGAAGAAAAGAAAAAGTCAACCGCTGTATATCTCATATAATTAACCGTTTTTAAAAGTGTAGTTCCTAATATTTTTTTTTTATAGTTTTTCATATGCCTACAAAATGTATTTCTATGGATTTTTCACCAGATCAATTAAAGGTTTATTATATCCCCTCGCTTTATCGTAGATATCTGTACAAGTACACACATTTATGTATAACAGCATTTTGTCTAAATCCCTTAACAGTTAAGCCTAGGATTATACTTGAAACTACTTATCCGTATATTAACTGTTCCTTCCGCTGCCTAATTTTCTGAGGAAGGAAAAAGATCTTCTAATATACATAGAAACAATATGTCACTTAAATTATCTGAAAGACCTTCAATGTCCACCCATACTAATACACCTGCCCACCGAACCAAACAATTAGTTTCATCCTTAATCAAATGGAAGCTGCCTATCGAACTAAGCCACAAATAATCACATATGGTACACAAGTGACTTTAGTTAAGTTAAGCCTGCCACATTGAACGTCCGGACACATGAGCAAAACATCAGACTCAGCAAGTTGAGTCAGCCGCCACGCCACCGACCAGCCACGGTTGGCGTACACAAAAGGACAACTCTACACACAACATATACAAGCATGACGGGCACCAGCTATCCGTATGGTAAAACCCCATCCGTCCTATATAGGATTAATTAATTCCACAAATGAATCCCTAAAGGGCTAGTCTGTAGAGAACTCCACACCATGGTTTGTAATATATATAGCAGAAATGTAGGAACGAAATACGGAAGGTGTGGGTCCTTTTTTGGTCGACGTCCGCCGTCATATCGTTGACGTGGATATAAAAGCGAATCCTATCAACTGGGCTTTTACAGAACACATGGGAAATGCGTGGTAATAGCTGGTGATAGTAATCTTCAATGAAAAGCATATGAATTGGGGACATACAGAGTGGAAAGTGTGTTCATACATGTGTTCGAATCTGTTGAAATCATTATTCTTACCGGAAAATGGGTGGTACACGCTGATGGATGGACGGGAAGCAGATTGAAGTGTCGAAACATGCTCTCTCTTTGGATTATGTATGTGATCGGAAACGTACGATAGTATTAAATCTGCGGCTACATGAAAGCTTCTCCACTGAATACGGTGACCATGTGTTTAAATGCTTTTATTACAGAATTTAATCCTAGTTTTTATTCTCTATTTGTTTTATTTATGTATACTATATGTTAAATTTATATTTTTACTGAAATTTATCAAAATCAGCTGACAAAATAAATCTATACAAATTGTACGTCTGGGTCCTATGTTTCTTAAAGCTGTTTTAAATCCTTAAAGATTTTAGATCCTGTATAGATTGAAAAATTTAGCCCTAGATTTAGACTATTGTATTACCATTACATTTTCAATCCTGCTAAGCCACGATTTCAACTTCAACATTTCGGGGTAAAAATCCGATTTTAATATAAGTTTTGCAGAGCATTGATAAACTGAATTGAAAACTTTTTTGTTAAGAAGGTAAACATTGGGATCTTATTTCACGGAGAGTTTATTTGAAGGTGTAAAATAGATGGCGTTAAGTTGAAAAAAATTATATCGGTCAAATGACACTCTAATGAGTTGATGCACATCTGTGCTGGTTCTACGGATTTTGAATTGTTTATGGCAATACACCTGACTCAGAATTGTTGATTTTTTTTCATTTGTCTTCTATTTTCATTTAATTTTTCTTTCTACAATATTAAATCAAATACCATTTTAAATAAAATGCAGGACTGGGTCGTTCGTACTTACTCTAATGTTTAAGACGCTGGCTGATGGTTTAAGATAAAAATATGCAAAGACATGGAGATTATGACAGAAAAATGTTTGAAAGCATGAAATACTCTAGATAATTTTTTTTTAAGTTTGAGATGATAAAAAGAACATCTTAATTGTTGATTTAATATGATTGAATGGAAAAAGTATTTAAAATTGTTCGAACAATTAAAAAAAAAAATAATAGTTTTGTATGTATCAAATTCTTAAAACATTTTTGAGGAAAACTTTTGGTATGCAAATCTTATAAGTATTTATGTATGTGTAATAAAACTAAAAGTTCAACAAAAAAATTGTCAACCCGTTTTCGAGATATCGAATTTTCAAAAAAAAATAAAAACTTTTTCTAAAAATTCAAAAACTTTTTTTTTTGAAATTCTTGGTATGCAATATTTTTTAATCTTATATAAAATCTGTGTATAAAAAAAATTATCTAAATCTTTTCAGCCAAAAGGTAATGAGAATATTTAAAAATTTAAAAAATATTCTAACTAAAGATTTTTCTAAAAATAACTTAGATAATGTAAATGAAACCTTATATATCGAGTTTTTTTAAAAATCGACCATATTGTTTTAATAAATATATATCATATATATATATAAATAAATTTCAACATTTTTTAAAAATTCAAAATATATTTGTTGAAAATTATGCTAAGTTAAAATATTTTTACTGTTTAGTAGCTCCGGTGTAGAAAAATTATTGAAATCTGAATTTGAGAAAATCGAAAATAAAAAAAAAATAGTTCTTTGGGGAGGTACCTTTAATAACAATTTTTTTGAAAAATGGTTTCCCATCCCAAGGCAGCCTTCACTGAAGGATTTTTATTGATTTTTTTTAAAAGAAAAATGAGATTTTGTAAAATTTTCTTTAAAAAAATTGACAAGTACCGTTATTTTCGTTAGTTCCATATCGTCCCCTGATTGCAAGAACTGGGTAACTAAATTTTCAATTTTTACAATATCTCGGCAAAAACGTTATTATTTTGTGCAATTTTGAGAATTTTTAGTCCAAATTTTGTCAACCAAAGAAAAATATAAGATATTTGTGAAGTGTGAGAAACATAAAATTTAAACTTTTAATCGTTCCCTAGCAGCTAGGTATCTATGAACCTTGC
This sequence comes from Dasysyrphus albostriatus, assembly GCA_946251815.1. Lineage (NCBI taxonomy): Eukaryota > Metazoa > Arthropoda > Insecta > Diptera > Syrphidae > Dasysyrphus > Dasysyrphus albostriatus. The sequence goes on from OX276336.1 coordinate 14,548,221, forward strand.
TATCTCCAAAATTTTTAAAATTGAGTAACCTAGTTCTTCCAATCAGGGAACGATATAACAATTTTACAATTAGAATTAGGAACAATTTACCCTACACACCGACACTCAGGGCCATGCCTAGGGATGGGCAAAGAGTCAACTGCCCCGCACATGTCATAAAACGTTCCGTGAAAGGCACCACCATTGAAGGCAAACTTATGTAGGAAAAATTGTGCAATTATTATTCCTACTATATTGACCAAACTGAAATGAATGTTCGAAAACATCCTCTGTGGTACAGTTGATCAGTAAAAGCGAGTTTACGAAAAAAATATTGAAAAGCCAGAGGGCGTGCTTATAAACGTCGAAATCGTTTGCAAGTAGTGTTAACTGTACGTTGACCAAACCAATTTTCTGGAAACAGGACAATTTCATACTTGACGAAAGAAAAATCTGCTTCAAAAACAACGGTCATCTAACGATACATACAATACACAGACAAGAATTAATCATTCGAGCTTGATCTGATTTCGTGCAAAAATTCCAAGCAGAGGGTTGTATTTGAGGCATAAGTTTTAAAATTTTTTGAAAATTTCTGCCTCACCTCTACATCTCTTTCTTCTTAAGAAATTGGAATGACATACAAAAGAGAGACGTCAAAATGAGTTGCCTTACGTGAAGCTGGTATAAACAGCAACAAGTTTTTAGGAAAAAAATTTCGATAAGTCATTACAAGTCGATCTTTTTCTCGACTTTTTTTCAACGCAGCTTTGTCCATGTCAAGATTTCAATCAATATTAAGTGAATCAGTAAGAAAACTAGGTATTTTAACTTGAAAGAAAGTCGATATAAACCGATATTTCAAATGCTTTTTTTTTGCTGGTTATTCGTACTCAAGATATTGAAATATTTGGTATTGTGTGGAGTCCAGTATTTAGGTGCCAGTTATAGATATCATTGAAACTGATCAGTGACAATTTTGTTCTTTAATTTTGCGGCACTAAGAAAGCAAAATCATTTATAATTTTGATGGAAGAATAAAGCTCAAGAATTCATTAGTATTTTTTAAGTCAAGCGCAAAATTTTCAATGATGAGATTCTATGATAGCTAAAACTTGTGACTTAATATGGTGGAAGTGACAAAATTCAAATTTTTATTTGATTTTCTTATTAACTCTGTATAAATTTTTGTTTAGCAAAGGCTAGGAACAGCCCTGCTGAGACACTTGGCCATTTTTGTAAAAGATGCCCATTTAAATGACCACTCAAAGGACCCTCGAAAATCGATTTTTGTCAATTTTATAAATTTTTTGGAAAATTTGTATTTTGAATTTTTACTTGCGATATAACTAGTATGTTTGCGCAAGTTTTGGATTCGTGCAAAAAAATAAATTCGAGATAACAATCAAACATGACATTACAATGAAAGAGAACACGAAAAAAATGTGTGGCACAATTCTGTCTCTCTATTTGTAGGTACCTCAATCTATGTACATACATCCAAATTTTGAACTCAAGGTTTTCTTGTAATTCTCCAGAGGGGAAATTAAATTTTTTGTTAGCCCCAAAAATTCAAAGATTCGAAAACTGAAAAGAAACATTACTCAAATTTAAAAAAAAAAAACAATCGTTTTCTTCAAAGACGACGGCCGTGGGACAAGTGTTGCAATCACACAAACTTGGATTTTACTTTAAAGTGACCCACCTTGGTATCTATCTGTCCTGACAAATGCAACCCCAAATGTAACGTTCCAATGGACCAACTCATTCGCTGCTTGAAGGACATCATTTCGGCGAGTAGAGAGGAGTAGTAGGAAATGCTTAGGACGGACTTTCAGACTCACTGAAAAGAAAATGTGCAGCCTGGAAAAAATGATGACCCAAAAAGAGAGTTAAACCATATAAGCCCGCGAAGCAACCCCTCAAGGTATTGTTGGCAAAGAAAATTACCAGTGCTGCTGAAAACACAAGTTTTTGTAGTTAGTTCCAGAATTTCAATATTTCGGAATCTTACAGTATAACTTAAACATCATCCATTTGACCTTTTTGTAATTATTGCTCTCATTAACATAAGCACGGAAGTTTATTTTCACACAAACTTTAGAAAATAAATATTTTTAAAATTCCCTTATTATTCCCTTACTATTTTTGTATTGTTTTCTTACTCTTTAAAAATATTTGTTTTGTAATTTATATGTATTTTGCACTCCGAGAGATGGTCACCATATCTGCATTTCGTATGAAAAGTCTAAGCTAAACGGACCACGGATGAGACGTCACATGTCGAAGAGTGTTGAAATAAATTCAAAATTTCTATTCCAAGTGGTGAGTATATGTGGTATGGTATCGTTAACCTTCCTGATGCTCCTATGGCTTTGGATACTACCGTTAGTTTCAAGGTTTTAAATGAACCTTGTTTGCAAGAAAATTTACTGCAGTATATGAGAAACCCTGTATGTGTAATGAAAGTTGGTTCGAGTACATCAAAGTTTGTTAGTTCAGGGCCAGGCTATGACGATGTGATGGTGATGGAATGTAAATGCAAGGATTCCAATTTAATCGAGAGACGTTTTGTTTCTCCTATGAACATTTGAATTATGTATTTAAATGATTTTAGGAGAGCTACAATTTTGAGCCAGAAATCACGTTTCAGTTTTGCGCCTTTGGCAATTGGTTTATTTTGCGGATGAATTTGTATACAATTTTCATGGCATATTTATGGGTATTTATGCGCTGGGGAAAGTTTTTAGTTGGAAATTGGAGCTTATTAAAAACCTTAAAGTGCTAAAGGAAATAACGAAACAAAGTATCAAACAATGAGGTACATATTTTGGCAATTGAACTAAATTTTGTTTTCATCTTTGTAACAAATTATAAATTTATTAAATTGAAAGAATAAAGAGATGGCCGTTGGGCTCCACTAAGTTATTCATAAATATGTATACAATATGGATTCTCTTATCTTTTTTGTAAAATTGTAAAAATATACACGTTGCCAGTTATTTCCTTAGAAGTAAATATTACAACTAGATCCAATGTAAATACAAGCTTATTTCCTCAAGAAATAATAATATATGTAACTTAAAACTAATATATTAGATTTAAATTGATGTTTAAAGAAGAAGATAAGTGTTTTCAGTTAATTAAACGAATTTTGTAAGAAAAAATTATTTCTCCTTGTAACAAGCCTCAAAAATACGAGTAGCTTTCTAACGAGAATATTTTCAAAACACAAGCTGATAGCCAACGTATAACGGATTTGAATTCTGCATCCAAAATGCTTTATGGTTGCAGAATTCACATCCGTCTAGGAAATAATCCGTGCCGGGTAGGAAGGGGAGGAGAGTATTTTGAAATGCACACACAATTTTGTAAATTTTAGCCTAGCGCATTAAAATCTAATGAATTTTAAAATGGTATTTTTGAAGTGCAGATTGAAAAACTGATTTCTTTGTTACACTTAGAGTATGTTATGGTTTCACATTCTGTGAGAATTTATTGAATTATTTTGTATTAAATAGTTATAAGTGTTTTTATTTTTAATACTCTGCAATCTTTTAAATAAAATTGAAACTGTCAACAAATTTTGTAATAGTCTTTATTATTTTTGGGTGAATTTCATTACTTTGTCCCACATTTAGGCTTGTTGGATCTGGTTACTCTAGCTTCACCACTTCTAACTTCGAAAAAAAGTTATTGGAGTACCGCAAAGATAATTATCAGCAACCTCGCATCTAAATTTTTTCCAAACAAGGGTATAAAAACTTGATTTAGTTTAAAGTGATTTTGCAATCGGTTTTGCCCATTCGGAAATTTTCAACTTTGCATGTTAGATTAGACAATTGACAATGCTTAACAAGGACAAAGCACACACACACCTTCAATTTCTTAGCAAATCTTTCCGGATTTATTAACAGAAAGGAGAGCCCAATTTGAAAAATCTTGGAGATTTTTGGTTTGAATGATAGCAAAAAAAGAAGTATAGGTGTCAAAAGCTTCATTTAAAGCTACGAGTATTTAAAAAATCGAGGTATTACAGTCTATAACTGGGGGGGAAATTTAGAAGCGCTACCCCCATTTATGTCAGACATAAAAACAACACAAATTTTAACAGGTTTCATTGGCTCCAAAAATGTAAAGTGACCGTTTTAAATACAATTATTGATCATCTTAATAATTTAAAGGAGCCGGATTTAAAAGAAAAAATGTCTAATTCTGGTGATATTTTAATAATTTTTAATCATTCAAGGTTTTTAGTGAACATTTGAATTTTTTGAGTGTATTGTATGAATATTTTGTTGGGGGGACATAGGAGAAAAAAGCTTTGAGTGGGACATAGCATAAAAAAGGTTGGAAAGCACTGCTGTAAGCCCATACTTTTCGCTCTTTTCAAATTTGATTTTTTTTTTCTCGAATTAATGCAGCTTTTCTAAATTTTCTTGTTTATTTTCGTTTCGGAATACTCCTTTTAAAAGACCCTATTCAAATATTTTATTAAACAAAATTCTATGTCAAATTAAATGGCGTTTTGTTCTATGAACTATGATGTTCTAATAGGTAAATTCCCATGGTCATATTTCGAGCAATTTTTTTTTTTTTAATAAATTTTTGGATGTGGTCTTTTAAAGCGATGACTAAAAAACAAAAATAAGATTAACTGCTGTAATTCGAGCGAAAAAAATTTAACGTGGAAAGAGTGAAACTTCCATATAAATTTGTATGGGGAAAGTATGGGCTTAGAGCCACGTTTAAATGACCTCGGAGAGAATTTTTTTTTTGGTAAAATATTTTTTTGTAGGGCATAAACTTTTGATTTAGGGAGTGTTTGCTATTTTGGGAAATAACGGACACCCTAATATACGTATATGCTCGTACTATAATAATTTTTGTCATAAAGTTCTTCTAAACCGTAATTTTCTAAAAATGTATTTAGCAAAATTAGTTTGAAAAACGCAACGATAGCATTAGCATCGACAAAGTCTTAATAAAAAGTAATGTACGGAATTTAGATATGTACCCATTCATTCATTTCTTGTTTTATTCAATTTTGTTTAGTAAATAGTTTTTGAAAAATTTTGTCTTAAAATTAAAATTGTGAAAATTTAATTATTTTGTTCAAACTACCATTTCTCAAAGATTTAAACTGCTGTTGAGCTAAATACTTTTTTTCTGTATCTCTCGTTCGTGAAAGACTGGAGAGATTAAATTCGGGTAAAATATGGTCAATATAAGGAACTGAAAAGGTTCTTCAAACAAATCATTCTTCATTTCACCACGGCTGGAAGTAATTTTTTTTAAAATAGAATTCAAATGAGGAAAGTAAAGACATTTGAGTTTGTGAAATATTTATCTTATGATGAAAAAGTTTGCGAATCTTTAAAATTTACTTTTTCTCGCATCTATCAAGCCATTAATTGTCAAATCCTATTGAAGAATGGCTATAATGTCGATTTGAATTAAAAACCTCTAAAAATCAAAAAAGTTCAGTTTCTTTTATTGCTCCCGAATAAAATAATCTTAGGGCAATTTGTTGACATTTTGATGGAAATACACCTTTTCCCTCATTTGTCAAATTCTATCGATGTGGATTAAATAAAAAACGTATTAAAAATAGGTTTGTTTCTTTACCAGCCCGCGGGTTCCCAAAATTTTAAATTTGTCAAGTTTCGTATATAAAATGGTTTAATTTAAATAAATTAAATGAAAATGATACAATGGAGTCAAATATAAATTAAAATATTTCTTCTGGTATCTTTTAATAGAGTCCAAAATGATAAGTGCAAATGTTAAGAATTGAAATTGCATAATTTTGTATGCATTGAGCCTACAAGCAATAAAGTCGAATGGGTAATTTACACCGCAACAAACCAGAAACATCCCAAATGCGTTTCTTTACTTTTCATTTCTGGTTAAACATTACAACAACAACATCAAAAAGCTCATCCCCAAACTTTTTCCCGAACTTTTTCCCAAGCTTTATCCCAAAAGTAAAGAAACAGACCTAATATGTCAAACGACCAAATGCCCAATTCTATAGAGAGATGTCAATATATATTTTAAAAAATTTCTGAAACACCCAATATATTATCGAACATACAAAAAATTATTAGGTGTATAAAAGGAACAATTACCTGCAAGGTTTATTATCATTGATAATGTTTCTTCGGCCCATAAGTATGCTTTAAATTTAAATCATCCATTTCGATGGAAAATTTAATTTTGAACATAATGTTTTAAGGGTAAAATAGTAAAATTTGGCTTGGTTTCCGAATTATACCAAAAATATTGAAAAATGTGACCGTTCTGTCAGAAAAGCATGGATGACGGCGCTTGACGAACATATTCGATAGTAAAAACCCGGGCACGTAATTGTTTCTCTTTAAAAGGTACCTATGTTCAATAGTCTAAGAGCAGTTTGGTGACACTTGGATTGAAATTCACTATACACTATTTAAAAGATATATTGAAGCAGTACCTTCATTTATTGTAATTAAAGGTATGTATGTGCTGTGCCTTCGTACCTATACATAATATGTGAGTAATAAAAACGTAATTTTTCTTTCTTATTCGAACGGTTCGTGAATGGATCTCCAATAGTTCCCGCATGATAAATTCGATATGATATGATATTTTACAGATTTAATTCAATCGTGAAAACAAATTTTATTTTAAATTTACCAACAACATTAGATTCGCCATCTAATCAAAAATAGAAATAAAATTCCCTTTTAAATTTTTCAAGACAGAAGCAATCATTATCTGGTCCTTTCACGCACCAAAATAATTCTCGATCAATCTACATTAAAATGGCTCGAGAGATACTGCTTTGATTTCCAAAATATAAGAAGTCTATTGAAATGTTGATTCACCTAAAAATGTTTATAGCTGACTATAGAATAAAGTTTAAGCAGCTGAGAGGCTTCGAAAGACTAAAAACAGTTTTGTCCTCATTTTTCATATGATCATCTTAAATTTTTTTATTTTATAACAATCTCGATTAATAATTTTTTATTTTAGTATATCAATTATATTTCTATGTGAACTACATAATTCTCAGCGCAAACTTTTGCAAAATTACGGTCGTGAAAATTCGAAATTTCATGGGCCATTATATAAGCCAGCCGAAAATTTCTTATAACTTTGTTAATTCTTTTTTGTTCTTCACATATGAGGTATATCAAATGAAAGATAAACAAAATAGGAAAAATTATGAGAATTTACGAGAAAATAAATTAACTACAAGAGTCACAGCAAGAATAAATCATTACTTTTCCATCACATTTGAAGAAAAATAAATAAATTTAATATTAAATATAAAATATAAAATGGGTATATTGGCAAGTACCGAACAGCATTTTAACTTAACAATAACTTAACTCGATTCAAAAGGTTGTTACACATCATTTGCGAAAATACTCCTGGACTCGCACGCCTTTTTAAACACTCTTAAGTGTGATGCTGCGTTTGGAAGCTTTTCGTTTCAAGTGCTACAGCTACAGTAAGTAAACAGCTGTTTGGACTACAAAAATATTGATACAAAAACTGTTTTTACAAGCACTGACCAAAATTGAATAAAAAATACTTGAGCTCCATTTTATGCTTATAATTTGTTATAGCTCTTTAAATACAGTGAACAAATACCTATCCATAAACAAATTTGTAGAACTTATTCCTCTTGTCAGGAGTGCATTTATTTTTTTTCGATAGAATCAAAAATACGGATTTGATTTGTGGAAAATGAGGTCACTCCTTAATTGAAGATAGCGGCAACCCTGTTAAGGAATGATGTTCGAAAATTTGGATTAAAGCTTTTGAAAGAAATGTTCACGTTATACTGAAAGAAAAAATATTTGACTACAAAAATTGTGAACTTCATTTTTTGCTTATAAATGGTTATATACGGTGAAAAAAACCACATATTTTAATTTGTAGAAATAATGTCGAGTTCCTTAGAACCATTTCAAATCAATTTTTGTTTGGTTGCAAGGAACACACACAAAATCAATGCATTCAGTTTATTACGTTATTTGTTAGATTAAAACATACATATGTTGGTATATACATATTTCCAAGAAAAGTAGCAAAAATAGACAAAAAAAAGTTGTACGGCCATTAAAGTTAAAAAAAATAAACAATTTATAAAAAAAACTTATCAATCGAGGACCACTTTTTAAATCGAAGTTAATATTTCGATTACTTCTTATCAACTTTTAACTATTTTTGATTAATTTAAATTTGTTTTAATAATTTATTTGCTTTTAATATACTAAAACAAAGGACGAATACTTTTGAATAATTGTTAAACCCGCCGCAGAATACTTATAACTCCAGAGAAATGTCAAATCTTGCTGAAAATGCAAGATTTGTTTTGCAAGTATAAAATCGATTTTGTTTAGAAAAATATAAATTTTTTGGTTATAAGGAATTCGACATTAGTCTTCTTGTTACAAATGCGTTTTATTTTTCGATAAATCTTAAATTACTGCTATTTTTCGTCAAAAACACATTCAATTTTGTAATCAATATAGCGGAAACCCTGCGAGAAGTTAATTGCTAAAAATCTGGATCTAAGCTTTCTATATGTTTTATATGTAATCTACATACAATGTATAATATTTTTTTTTACAATAAATATTAGAATTAAGGTTCCTAGAGTTTTACTCGACTTCGTTATCCGTATCACATGATGGGCAATGCTTTTGCAAGATACACTTTCCTTCATTTCTAACATATCCATGACTACAGTAGCATCCAGGTCGTCCTGGGCACTTAAGACAGTTCTTGCCTTTACAATCCTTCTCACAACCTCCACTTATCACGTAACATTCATTTTGTCCACTACATTGGCACTCATTTTGAAGTATACAATCTGGAGCATTTTCATATGGTCTTACATAACCTGCTTTGCAAAAGCATCCAGAACTCTTAACACATTCACAAGACTCGACTCCTTTTTGGTCACATAATAAATCACAACCTTGGTCATTATAAACTTCATTTTTGCCAGTGCATTTAGGACGACAATCGCATTTTTGGATACATTTTCCATCCTTACTTCTCACTGTGCCTTCTTTACAACAGCATCTTCCTTTTTTTTGCGAAATAATTGTATCGGCAGTGTCGAGGTCGTCGCAAGTTTTATCTGATCCAGATTCACAGTATTCTTCGTTCTGTCGAGGGCAGCACTCGTTTTTAGGAACGCACTTACCATAACTGTTTCGTTTGAATCCTATGATACAAGTGCAGCCGAAACCTATCCCACTACTTTTACCATCGCCAAAGCATTTGTCGTCACATTTGAATGAAAATATCTCGAAAGGGCCACAACTAAAAGTGGCTGCAAATAAGACAAACAAAAGATGAAAAAAAATTGTAAAATCAAGCTTACAATATTTATATAAAAAAATAGTAATGTTCTTACATTGCACGACTGCAATAACTCCTGTGAATATAAGGATCTTTGAAATCATCTTGTTGATTGATGGTTATTGGCACTTGATAATGTTTTGTACTTGTCCACAAAAAGGTTTTCTATTTTATACAATTTTTTTTTCATTCATGTCGCATGTAATACCTTATTGAAAATGCTTTAATTATTCTAATAAGACAACGTCCTGAACAGTTAATCGTTTTGATAAGAAGGTCAGGTGGCACGTGGGTGAGAAATTTGTGTTATCAATTTTTTTTACGATAACGGTGGTGAAGGCATGTTAAATCGGTAAGCGAATCAAGCTCATGGTAATAAATCATTCTTTCGATAAAAAGGGTTGCAAAATACTAGGGGTATTGTGGTCATTAAAAATTGCAATAAAATCAATATTCAAGAGTATTTTTGGACATGTGCATGTGATATTAAAAATTCAAGCAACATTTGTTTCGACATGTCTTTGGGTACGGGTGAATGGAACGAAGCTTTATATTTATGGGGAGATCGGTGTCTTTCTTTTTATATCTCTTATTACAATAGCCACATATTCTGTTCACAAAGGTCAAAATCAGCCATGTTGGATTATGTACTTACCTTACTTAAATACACCATATCCAAAAAAATATTCCCTGGAAAACGAGTTTTAAGGTTTCAAAAATAATTTCTTTACTTTCTTCTTGACAAATATGATGTCTGAATTTGTATATAAATTGTTTAAAAATATCTTTGTGGGAGTTTGAGGACATGAAGTCAAAAACAAAACTGTTACGGTAATTTTTTTTAAATAAAAGTATGAGAAAAGTCAGAAATGGACATAGAACCCTCTCCCATACGAATGCGAAACCTATGAAAAACAAACTTGAGATTTCCTATGGATATAAAACCTTTATGCTCTGAAACTTAGGAATTCAACGTTAGCAAAAAAAAAAAAAATAAATTGAAAAGAACTGTTAGGTATTATTTATTTTTTATAATTTAATTTTTATCGATAACATTAAAAATTATAATAATTCGGTGTGTAGGCCTTACTTAATATCTCATTGGATTAATCTTAAATCTTTAAAAACCTTAGGTAAATGATAGAGTATTTTAATACTAATTTAATAAAAAAAAACTTATAATTTACATTGGTCTTAAAATAAACCAGAAAAAAAAATCAATTTCAATGTTTCGCTTTTTTTATGTTTTTGCTCGCTTTAGTAAAAAAATCTCATTTGGATATGGGACAGTTAAATACTGCAGCTTTATTTCAAGAACTCCTCTAAAAATGTTGCCCCACGTTGTGTAAATTTTGTTAAGTGGCAGATAAGCACTAAGAGGACCCACAAATATGTGGTCTATAGAGCATGGTTTTTATAACCTGCTTAATAATAGAGAAAGAACAAGGGGATACCAGCAAATTTTAATTAGTATAATTGCATCATTAACTCATTTTCCCGAAAAATTGGTCTATGGGGCATTTAGTACTCGGGCGGCGATATTTGTTTTTAAAAAGAAGATAAAAGTTCAACTTATGTGTCCAGTATTTTCCGGAAATCTAGGAAAATTTCTTTTCAAGTTTTTTCTTATAAGTTGTTGGAGTCTTTATGAGGTTTGGAACTCAGGCTCAAAAGTAGCATAATATATAGCTTACTGCTCACAATATCATAACTTCACGTTTTTACCGATGATCTTAAGTTAAGAGTTCACGGCATGTTAAATGCCGCATGCATGTCCTAGAAAAAAAGGACTTACGAATGAGAAAAAAAATATTTTTGGACGTCCTGATGGAAGAAAACCGAATTTCATAAAGAGACTTGACGGTTCCATTACGGGTCGAACTTGTGAAGTAATTACGAAAAAAAAGTCGCAGTACCCACTACTAAAATTAACCAATACAAAACTTTTATAAGAAAACTAGTTTTACTTTCTTCCATTATATTTTATTACTAATTTTAATATTTGTTGTTATTCAATTGAATCACAAAAAAATTTGAAATATTTTGTGTTTATTCACTTGAAGTGGAGTATGCGTATAAGGTAGGTTCTCCGAAATCTCCTCCGAAATCGTTTTGACCTTTTGAAAAGCCACGAAGATACATATTTATAATGGAAGACATTTTGGACAAAATGTATTATAATTTGAAAAGTAGATTGAACCGAAATATGTCAAGCTGGAACATGAAATGGAAACTAAAAGGGGATTAAGTCAATGCATGGCTCTCCCAAAAAATAAGAATGTCACATCACCCAAATAGAACTTTTGTCTGTTAATGTCAAAAAGAAGGAACATCATGGAATTATAATCCATCTTCCCCGTGAGAATTCCTTGTTTAATGCTGTTTTATCGGTCGTAATATATCGACTTCAGTTGATTTTTTGGTTGAATAGTAAGAGAACACTGGGATTTTACATAATTTGTATCAAATAGAATCATGAAATTAAAAATCTATGTTCTTCTGTTTTTTGTGAGTTTCTTGTAAATTTGTTGTAATTTTATGTAAAAAACCGAACTGAAGCTGCTGGATGAATTATCAATATGCATCGTCAAGAGACTACTCACAACGCCCTTCCTACAAAACGATCCCAAAGCCTGCTAGCTGGCTTATTCTAAAATACATAAAATCTTACATTATCAAATTTTTAAAACAAATTTAATGCCATTTTTTCTACATATAATATTTTTTTAATCTTTGTGTACTTTAGCAGCCCTAGGATCATCTGGCCTCATAATAACCCATCCAATTTTATATTTGCGGTTATCTCCATCACTGCGGTAGTAATTGGAAATACCGATTCCAGCAAGACCAAGTCCAATGATAGCCAAGACGGAGCCGAAGACAATGTCGGGCAATTCAACCCATCCGCGCTTGATTAGGCCAGTTATTCCTTGACGAACTGGTGGTGCTGACATTTTTAATGTTGTTTCTGTGAAGGGGTAAAAATATTTTTTTAAGAAATTATAAAGTTGGGAAAATTATTTAATAAATTACCATAAAACCAAAAGTTACACAACACACGAAATTTGACAAAAGCCTAAAATGTCAAATATGACAGCTGTCATTTTTCTGTAATGCTAACTAAAGTTCTACATGAGCCAAAAACATATGACAAGCAATGTGTTGCGTTCTATAAAATAGCAAATCTTTTCGCGAACTTAGTGCCCTATTACACGACGACCTTAGAGTCATGACTTTTTTCGAAATTCAATGAGTGTGAAGGTGAGATCAGATGCTTTTTCTCGTTCGCACTCATTGAATTTCGAAAAAAGTCATGACTCTAGAGTCGTCGTGTAATAGGGCACTTATGAGTTTTGACAGAACTTTGGACTTACCATGCAGATGGTTGTTACAGTTTTGGAATCTGCATTTAGTCCTCAAGAAAGTTGCATAAAAACTTTTGATTGCAAAATAGTAATAAAAAAATCGGTCAAGGAATTTTAATGTAGAAGAAAACTCAAAAAGGTTATGGCGTCTAACTTTCGAACAGTTTATGCCAGGGAGATACCATGAACGTATTTTATATGGACTGCCAGTTGCCAATCTGAAGATGGTTTCGACGACGCTAGCCCTCAACACTGCAATTAGTGGGAAAGAAATGAAGCTACTCCATTTTGACATTTGTATATCTGATTAGTGTTGCCAGATTTAAAATGTTGTAATGCTTAAGCCTAGTTCATACGGTAAAGCAACGAACTTTTCTTTCGCATTCAGTTTTTATCGAAAGCGTGTGTTCATACAGTATATTATAATTTGCTTAAAAATTGAACAGCTGCCAGTATACATTCGAACTGACTTCATGTGAAGTAGATTTATTTAATTTTTGTGAATTATTGTTCATTGAAAGACGATAAAAACGTCATGTGAATGGTTCTATGTTGAATCATGATGTTATCTCGAATGACAGAAATATCGAATACAAAAAATCTCGAAACAAAAATATCGAATCCAAATATCTTGAACGCATACAAATCTAGAATGTATAAGAATCACGAAAGACATAATCTAGAAAAAATCTTGGAAGAAAAATATATTTGAGATTTTTTGTAACTTATTTTAAAAAACAAAACAAAGCATTATTCACAAGTCAAATACAACAACAACTATGTCCATATAGAGTTAGCTACGTCCATATAATTAAGTGGATTTAACTTTTGTCCCGGTTAATGCTATCGATAATGTGTAAGGAAATGTCAAATTTTGTTGCTAAAATTATTCAATACAAAATGGCAGGTCAAGACAAATTTGAAATGTCCCGATGTCGTTTTTTTCGCAAATGTCCATATAGATATGCAAAAAAGCGCAGCTACCATTGGATTTGTGTGTATTCAACATTTTGACATCTCCGTCTCCATTCTGTTCCAGCCAATCAGGCTTTGTGGAGTAGAATAGCTTGCATTTGTTTGTGGTGCTGACATCAAGTATGGCATTTCCCTCGATCTGAATTCGTTGCCATAGTTGCTTAAATTATTTTGTCCATTACCTCGTGGAGAACTACTCATTTTAGCAAAATTTGTTAGTCAATTCTGTCTGTCTGTCCGTATATCGACCTCTACAGCCAAAAGCTAGAACTATAATGCTCTGAGGGGCACTTCAGTGGTTGGAAGAAAACAAGCTAATACACGGAAAGCATATGCTACGGCTATAATTGCGAAGTGGAGCGTTTCGTCAAGTTTCGTTCAACTTTCCTTAATGACATTTGGTGAAATATGAATGCCAATGAGAGATAGATAATAAGTACAGTATGGGTGCGTTCCCCTTTTGACGATGCCAAAAGCTACTTTTCGTTGGTTTAAGACATAAGCGTCAGTGCCTTTCCGACAATTATAGTTCTACCTTAAGCCACTGAAGCAATTTTCTTCAAATTTTTAAGTAACGGTTTTTCTCCAGAGGGGCAATTGCATTTTGTTCTTAGCAACAACCAAAAAACTGTACTTACCCTACAACCGTAAATGAAAAGCTTATCTATCTCGAAAACGGCTCTAACGATTTTGGTAAAAAAAATCGTCATCAGGAAAAAGGGGGTATCTCCATTTTAGTAGTTTTGATTTATATCATTTGAGGGATTTTGCTTTTCTTGCCTTCATCTTTGATAATTAAAAAAAAAAATTTCAGAACGATTTTTAATTAAAAAAATGATGTTATTTTTCTATGCGTATAACTTAAAGTAATTTTGGTGATGACTTGGAAAAATAAACTTGCCACTTTTAAGCTTAATACATAAGCAAGTTGTTTAAAACCTGCAATAAAGCTTGCGTTCGTGATTTTTAGCCATCTACAGTTGAAAGTTAGGGTTTTAGGCTTTACACAAAAATAGTAAACTATTTGACGTTCCCAACCATGGTACTAACTCAATTTTGTAATTTTAGCGTGTACGCCCTTTTTTTAAGACGGCAGTATTGTAGGTATGATGTACTTTCTGATAAGACGGTACCTGTCTTATAACTTTTTTTTAATTTTCGATTTTCTCATTAACGGATCAAACGATTTCAGTCAAAATTGCAATGCAATGGTCTTTTAAAATGTAAATAATATTGCATATCAAAATTTTGATTTTTGAAATATTTTAAAAAAGTATTTTAAATCAAGATTTTGCGATTTAAAAATTAAATCATATCGTTGAACGCAATAATATCTACTAAGAATTGGGAGAAAAATATTTGCACATGGTATTTACATTTTCTTTCAATCCGCCAACAATCCATCTCCTAAACACCTATCGCTTCAAACACAAAATGACGATAACAATCAAAAGAACACTTTTATTAGAGAAACATTTTTTAATGTGATTAGTTACATTTTGCTTCGATCTGCCAATAATTCAGCTTCAAACCTATCGCCTGTAAAACGTACTTCCAGAATGAAATTTTTTAGTTGGAAATGGATTTCGCTAAGGTCGAATGCAAAGCGAATCGCTTTGAGAATAGGAAAATACAAATCCGCCGTGCTTTTCCAGGATTCCTCTCAAAAATTCCTTTTCCCTTAAAAACTTGAGATTGAAGTTTTTTGGATTCACTTTTGCTCAACTATTTTCGTCGCATAAGAAAAGAAAGTTGTTTTGACATCTATGTGACGAATACTGTTTATATTTAATTCTCCTGCTGTCAAAAAACGGGTCTTAAGGCACAACGAAGTTGCAAAATATTGAAATATTTTTTAAACACCGTTTTGAAAATATTTTCCATTGTGTGGGCTTATTCTGAAAGAGCGCGGTGATAGGGGATGATGATATCATCTATCACCTGTCAATTTAATTGAATCGCTCAAGGAACAACGAAGTCCCGAGAATTCCGAAACTATAAACTTTTGTAAAATAACAAATTTATTTGATAAATTCGGGATCAAACCATATTTTATGGATCGCAGCAAGTTGAAATTCTAGTGATAACGAATTTTAAAAGATCCGAAAAATAAGATTCACGATCCGATCAAAAATAAAATTCCATTTTTGAATTTTTCACGAGAACGAATATTTTAAAAAACCTCTAATCGCCACCGTTCCGAAAAACTTCTCATCAAAATGGAATTTTTGTTAATATACTCGCATCCAGGAACAAGTCACCACGACAATACCCAAAATAAAACATACAAAATTTTAGTGTGAATGTAACATCTTTTCTTATTTCTTTTCATGTTTTTGTGAGTTAATAAAATAAGTATCATTTGATCTCTTTCTAGTATAAAATAGTAATTTTTTTCAATATCGTGAACATGAAGATCTCTTCTCTTCATTTACCACAAGTGGAATAAATGCAATACAAAAATGAGAAACAAAAACTAAAATGTGTTAACTAGGCGCGTTAGTATATTAATTTATTAAAATAAAAAAAAAAAAAAACTTAATTATTTTTGTATCAACCGACGATAAGATTTTCAACAGTAGCCACGATCGGGGACACGTCTGCGGGGAGCACATCTGATTATGTTATCAACTCGAAGGATCATCTCAGCGGCTTCGGATGCGGACAGTAGAACTTGTCGTTTTACTGCGAACGATTCTGTGATGCCTAACTCTTTCATATCACCAATTTTTCCATTTTCCATGTCCAGACCAGCTGTGTGCTTTCCTTGAGCGTGCGCTGCACGCAACTCAGATAACAATTGAGCAGAATCGTAGCCAGCGTTGTCAGCGATAGCAGTAGGCAGAGAAAGAAGTGCCTCTTTAAAATTAAATAAAAAATTTAGTAAAAAGACAAACAAAGGGTCGATTGAAATATTCTTACTTGCAAATGCTTCCATTGCGATAGCTTCCTTGCCAGCTGTTTCAGCGGCCTTCTTAAATACTGCATTTGCCATAAGTGCTTCGGAGCTACCGCCTCCATGGACGATTCTTGACTCCTTGACTGTAGCAGCCAAGACACATAGGGCGTCGTGCAACGAACGGTCAGCTTCATCGATGATTTGCTGAGTAGCACCACGAATCACAATAGTACAGGCTTCACCAAGTTTAACTCCACTGAACCGCAAGAGTGTGTCTTCTCCAATCATAACCTGCTCGATCAGATCACATTCACCCAATTTAACTAAGGAAGGCTGATCGAAGGTCGACACGATTTCACCACCAGTTACTAAGGCAAGTCGCTCAATACCATCGAAATCTGCGTGTTCAATTGCCATGACTCCAGCATCAGCAAACAGCTGTTCTGGGTAATTATAGATCAATTGCCGGTTGATGAAGACATTGCAGTTGTGTGTTAGGATTTTGTTGACCTTGTCGCGCATCTTCTCCTTCTCAGCTAACTCCAAGTCAGCGATCTTTGCCAACGAATCGACTTTGATTGAGCTTCCAAATACTTTGATTTTGTCAGTATCCATTGGAGTGTTGGCAATGAGAATCTTGGCTTTTTCTACCTAGGAATTTGTATGTCATTATGTCAATATCATTATAATTCACAAAAACATCCATTGTAAAGAAAAACACTTTTTTATTCTGTTGTATTACTCTTCACAAAACTCGTCAAAATGGCTGTGATATGAGTTGCAATATCACATAATTCACAACCGTTTTGACGCGTTTCGTAAAAGGTTCTATTGTTTGTCCTGAAATGATTAAGAAACCGGCCAATGCTCTTCAAACACAACTCACCTTTTGAGGTTGATGTACACCGGGTTTTTTGTCCAACAAGAACCCTTCATCCAAGAAAGAGTCCTCCAGAGTTCCACCAGTTTTTTTGATAATCTGAATAGCATGCAACTCTCCTGAGCCCTTTAGCCTAAGAACAGCGTCTACTGCCAACTTAGCAAAGAACTCCTTATGCTGATGCAAGATCTTCGAACTCAATGTAGTACGAGCGATGTTCATCAGATCCTCCTTGAATTTCTCATTATCTGCTGAATTGTCCAACGATACATTTGTCAATGCTTCGCGGGCAACTTTCGTAGCAATACGCCATCCAGCAATAATAATTTGCGGGTGGAGTTTTTGTTCGACGAGCTTCTCAGCTTCGCGTATGAGCTCGGCTGCAAGGACAGTTACCGAAGTAGTGCCATCGCCGACTTCTTGGTCCTGTACCCTAGACATATCGACCAAAATTTTGGCGGCGGCATTGTCAACACCGACAGCTCTCAAAATGGTCGCACCATCGTTGGTAACCTCTACTTGTCCGGCATTGCGACCATGCGATACGAGGATTTTGTCCATACCTTTGGGTCCTAGGGTACTCTTAACCAAATCGCCAATAGCTATCGCTCCAATGAACGAGGATAACCTCGCCATTTCGGCTTTTTCCTCTTGTGCATCGTTTTTAAGGATGCGAACGGGATTTAGTGACATCTCCTAAAAAATGAAATAAAACGGTTAACAAAAATTATCAAAACGTTTTATTAAAAAAAAAAAAAAAATAAGCCAATCTAGGTGCTTCCAATGACGTTCTAAGGAGCAAAAAATGTTTCATTGAACGACTGACGACGTGTCATAGGCCATGGAATAACATTAAAATATTTATTATTATTATTATTATATTTAAGTTTACTATATAAAATATTGTTTTTATAAAAGAAAATAACAATAAACCCACATTTTAGATTATTTTAGTGAAAACAATTAACAAACTACATAAATGTACAATACCACTTTCACCTGTAGCTACACCAATTCGTAAAGAAGAACCAATCGGAAATTCATGCGGTAAAAATGTAAATTTCAGATTCGCTTCGTTCGAAGTAGGACGAATGTAAAACCAAAAAGGCGAATGAAAAATAGCAAACATCATTTCGCCATCTAAAACGACCTACTTCGTATTCCCTAATAATGGCAGATATGACGGGAAACATTTTGGAAATAAAAAAAATATATTTCGGAAAACGTTCCCACGCATATACATATACATATGTATGTATGTACATTTATAAGTTTGTACTGTATTTGATTGTTTATAAAATAAAAAAACAAAATTGACGAGCGATTAAAAAACAATGATATTATTGCAAACGCTTCGGAAATTAGATACGAAATTTAATGGAAATTATTATAAGTTTTTTTACAAGGAAATGTTTATAAAACCAAATTGGTAATTCCATGAAAAAGTCGACATTAAGTTAGAAAATTGCAAAAATTATCCCGCCGTCTATTATTAGTTTTTTTTTTTAACTTAGAATTATGTACAAAATATTTTACAAGTAATAAACATGGCTGAAACTAAAAATTTTAAAAGGCCTAGATCTAAATTTAAAAATGTGAGTTAACGAGTTTTTGTAACGTGAGTTACAATGTATGTATTTTATTCAATGTGTATAAATTATTTTCAGTAATTTAAAGTTTATGTATAGTTACTACAAACAGGCAGATATATTTTTGTATCTACTTTAAAACTTTATTGGTTTGTTTATTAGCTGTTGAAATCATTAACATGTACCTATGGAGTTTATATTTTGTTTCATTTATATTTATGAAAGTATGTATTAACATTAAAAAAAAAACTGCTTGTAAAATTCTGCTAAATGTAACGTGAGTTACCATGGAATTGGCCGCATGGAAGTATATTATTTTTTTTTTAGTAAATAAATTTTGATTTCATCGAGCGAGGCGAGTCGGAACCAAGAAAAACGCATTCTTGAAAACCTAAATTCTGAAAGCTTGCAAAATGTTAGCAATATTGTTCAATGTAGGTACAATAATAAAAATGTAATTCTTTTTCAAATGTAAATATTTTTGGGTAATATAAAATATGTTTATAAATCGATTTTTTTCAAATATGTATGTAATAATTTTACAGATCATTTTAGCCTTTTATTTTGAAAGTGGTAAGTCCCTTAAAGGAAAGGACTTTCGAGTATAAAAGTATTTTTATGCTGCCCGCATAAAAAGGCTTTGCAAGGGTAGGCATGCTTCGGACACAGTCATTTTTCAAGCCGCGTGTAGCCCAGTTGATGCGACAACAGTCTTATTGGTAAACAACTTTTTTAACAACGAAATGTACATACGTACTGGAATATCAGAGATAAACATTGGAAAACAAAAATATTGTCCGAATTCATAAAAGGGCAATCATTAAGGAACCATTGATGGATGTATTGTGAAGATAATTAAATGGAAATTTTAGTGGATTTTCCTTCAAAATTCTAGCTAGTTTTTGCATGTTATTAAGAGTAATTTTCAGTTTCTTGATTTAAAATGTCATAACGGATTGCTTTAGGATCGTACTAAAGCGTTTAAAATTGTTCGCCATTACATATTACCCATTATTAGAATTATTGGTATGTGGAACGTAGAACTTGGAGACTTTATCGTAGATATCAAGCTTGACCTTACTTAAACTGGGTCCTCACATAAATGTCTGGTCCATCTGATACCTTTTGATGCATTCAAAGTTTTAAGTTAATCAATAGTATAATTGATAACGGCATTACTCTGATCTTCTCTGGTAAAAACATCAAATATTTGAACATCACAGCTTTTTTGTAATGTCAACTAATATGGTGTTGGAATAAACTGGCGTTTTTTGAATCTTGTTTGTTTTGTGTTTACGCATCACATCAAGCAAATTTGCAAAATTCCAAACTTGACGAAGTGAAGTTACGTAACAATATGATTCTGAATTCACACATAGTCAGACTTGGAAGGTGAATCGATGGAATTTTAAGTTAATTGATCAATAACATGTGTTTGTAGCGGTTAAGTCTTTCTATAATTGTAACATGACATAATTTGGGCTTTAGAAATATAATCAATGCAAATATATTTTACTTTGGGTATTAAAAGATTGGCTGCAATGCAACCGTTACTATAACATGGCAGACATGCAGTCATTTAGCCAGTTTATATTTCAGAGAATCCAAAAATATAAACAGGATTCCTCTCAAAAAGTCCTAACTTTTCCTCTTAAAAAGTGACACTGAAAAATTTTGGATTCGACTGTTATTTTTTGTCGCAGTAAATTACATAAGAGGTAAAGACAAAATAGTTGTTTTAACTTCTATTTGAGGAATTCTGTTTATATTTTACTCTCCTGATCTGTGAAAGAACGGAGGAAAATTAAAATAAACGGAAAATTAAAATAAACGGAGGAAAATTAAAATACTAGGTACCATTTAAAAAAAGGGATTCGCTTGCTCAATTACAGAGAAGACACGCTGAGAAATAGGTTCAAGCCGACAGATGAAATCATGAAAAAACTATATTTATTTTACACAGTTGGATTAGCCAAACCCAAAATATCTATTACAGATAATTTAAAGAATACGATGCGGCAAAACTGTGTAACCTACTTATGCTAAGCTAAACTCTTTAACTGCTTGAATTAAGCCATTAAAGATGACTCTCCAAATTCAAATAATACGATTATCTATTACCGAGAAAAAATCTTGCACGTGAAGTAAAAAATTTCCATAAAAATGGAGAAGGAAGAAACAAGTGTGTACCTATGTACCTACATAAATATCAAGGGAATGTAATTTTTTTTTAAATAATTTTTAAGTTAAAAAAAAGGTGCCTATGACTCAGTTTCTTAAGATTTGTAGGTTAACCTTCGTACTATTACCAAATTTAATTAACAATTTTATCACAAGCATGAAGCAATAGCCAAGCGTTTTTAGTTTGGTTTGGTTTTTTTTTACAAAATGGACGTTTGGCATCGTTCCAAACAAAATGTTCGGCGAGTGGTTTAACATTGAATTTAACAAACAAATTTATATTTCGGTGTGAAAATTCAACTATGAAAAATTTGATTTAAACATTATTCTTCTTGAAATGGACATTTATGTATCTGTTCAATTTAAAATATAGAAAAAATCTTAGAGAAGGGGATTTTTAGGAAATCGCGACCGACCATCTGGGCAAATAAAAACCCAAGTTTTTTCCCAAAGCATTTACTTAAAAAGCATTGATTCAAAATTTGTGAACAAAAAAACTATTGGGAAGTGCGACAATTAGAAAATATAGATATTTCTTTAATTTTCAAACAATTTTGAACTTGGGCGTGGGGTGCATCTGCCGTAAAACCTAACCTAACATTTTAGATGATTCACGCTTTCAAAGAGCATTGAACTACTTTCTTCTAGAACATTCCCCCGTTAATCCTGCAAATATTTAACTATAAAGAAATATTTTGCCTTGGTAGTGCATTTCATTGGCCATTAAAACAAATAACAGTTAAAACATTGAAAGGAATTCAATTACGACGCAGAAGAATCGAGAAATTTTCTCACGTGCACAGACACATTTTATTCTCTCCTGCTCAATGGAAATGGTTGTCGGCCTGGGCCACCAAGTAGACACCCGGCGTAATTAACTGTTGATATTTGCCACAAAAAACCAACTTATTCATGAAATTTTTTTATATCGTTAATAAACAATTGAAAATACACAAGTTTGAATATGTTTTTAATTAGAAATTAAATATATTTTACCATTTTTTGTTGAATTTTTCGCCTTTACGATCACAGCACAAGGAAAACACCCGAACGAAAAACTGAAAATGGCGGTGATGATGGGCCTTTGACAATCGATAAACTAGGTTGGATACATGCTGAACAATGCTGACAACATTGAGATATCAAAAAAATGCCGACAAAATGCGCATGTATGATAAGGTAGTTCATACAGGAATGGTTTGAGGATTATTTAATAAATTCATGGAAGGTATGCTAGTGTACTTCCCATAACAACGAGTTTTATTTTTTTTATATGAGCTTTGACAGAACTTCGGGCTAAATTCGTAGAAATTTGTAGTATTGGTTGGTACGCGACAGACATATTGCTTGTTCATACGTAATAGGGCTTTCACACTCACAATTTTCGTTTCTTTTTGTTGTTTTCTTTCATTTTTTGAAAGTCAAATGGTGACTATTTATTTAAATTTTATACATATGGGCAAATTTAATTACCATAGGCATTTAGCCAGTTAATATTTCTGAGATCTCAGAGGACTCAGAGCGCTCAGAAATATAAACAGGATTCCCCCCAAAAATTCCTCACTTTTCCCCTTAAAAACTGAGACTGAAATTTTTTGGATTCGCTTGCTCAATTATTTTTTGTCGCAGTAAATTACATAAGAAGAAAAGAAAAAGATAGTTGTTTTGACTTCTATGTGAGAAATAGTGTTTATATTTTATTCTCCTGCTCTGTCTAAAAATTGAGGAAAAATACTGAGCGCTCAAGAAATATAAACTGACCAATTGACATAGTATATAGGTCAATTACCACAGGCAAAATATTATCAATTTTAAATAAATTAAAAAAATTTGAGATTGGTATTTTGTATTTGTTATGACAGAATTTCGTCAGCTGTTCTCATTTTTTTTTGAAGCATTCAATCAGTTTCTTTTTTGACATTTTACTAGGCACTTAACTTTTTAAAAGGTACTTTTGTTTCGTTCATCTCTGAATTCCAACAAGTTTTCGACTGGTTTTATATAAAACTTATGTTTTACGAAAACCTGAAATATACAAAAATTTATAGGTAAGCTTGTGTTTTCGATTAGGTTTTTCTCCATAACCAATATTTTCGCAAAAACCACGTTTTGGGTTTGGTGTGAAAAGACTATAAGGAATGAAAGTGTTCAGATGTGAAGAAAATGATTCTGCAGATTTAGTTTTCGTACCTTCTTAATGATTGATTGGTTGGATTGGAGAATGTCAATTTTCTTCACCGAATGTTTTCGAATGTTACCCCTCTTACCTACACAAATCGCCAAAAATGATTGAGTAATTGATTGATTGATGCAAACAAAAGATGAGCACAATGTTTTTATAAGAAAGAAAGAGAAGCCACTGGTATACCTAATGCAAACGATATGAAACATGATTCCATTTTAGTTTCTGATGCTTTGATGTTTGTGTTCAGAAACTCTATTATTCAATTCTTTGATTTACACCTTAGCCTTTTGATTGGAAAATATGTAAATAAATCGAAACAATTTATTTTACAATTCATTTTACTAAAGGAAACCACAAATCTTAAAACTTTCATTGGGTACCCACAGCAAAAATATGAAAACTCTACCCACAAACATACATACGTATTTCTGAAATAAAAAAAAACCATTTGTCTCGAGTGTCAAAATTTGTTTAAGATGGCTTTAAGTAACCTTTAAACGCGGCGAATGTCGTTTAAGTTAAAATGCATTTAAGTAACGTTGCTTAAAAGTGAAAATTGATTATAGATACCGATTTCGCACTTAAGAGCAACTTAGAGGCATTTTAAAGTTACGAAGCCTTTAAATTTTCTTTATAAATACGGCTGAAAATATTCACACCGATTAGTGAATTCACAATATTCTACTCCCCTGTGGCCCAATTCCGCAAATGTGAATGATTTTCCGAGTACATATTCCGTTCACTCCCAAAACAAGTGTGAATAAATTTGACCAATTGTGCATACAATATTTGTCAAAAACTTAAATCTCACGCTTGCGGAATCGTAAAAATTGATGTGCACACGATTTTCTGTGTACACAGAAAAAACACACTCTTACGGAATTGGGCCCCTGGAGTTTGACCAGATTAGAATCGCTTTCGCGTTCAATTAGTGAACTCTTTGAATGAACTATATTGCCCATTGCTGAACTTCCCTAGCATTGTCCGAAATATAAGTAGGTGTGTTGTTTTGCAAGCCCAGAGGAATTGGACCAAAAGAACGACCTCGGGGCTAAGCGACGCCACCAGAGAAAAGAAAATGGACTTTCCATACAAACTATCGATTACAAGTATTAAATTGGTGCCGGTATCACATTTTTATCTGGGTTAATGTGAAGCCCCGAAAATTCTCTGGACTAAGCTAAGACCGAAGGGGCTTAGTTGTTGTTTCATTTAACATGTAAATTTCTTAGCCCTGACGTCGTTTTTTTTCATCCAAGCCCATTCGAGCAAGGAAAAACACCTAGTATCGCTTCTGTCTTTTATTGACACTTCTAAAATCTTGAAGGGTGTTTAGACAGGCCTCACGTCCAAATAAGTGGCCTCACGTGAAGCTTGTCTCAACACCATCTCAACATTGTAAACAATTATTTTCTTTAAATTCTTTATTTCAGCGATATTATACTTTTACATTTAGAATTAAGGCCTAACTACATTCATTTCACTTTTGTACAAAAGTGAAAAAGTGAAAAACACAAATATATGCTAGCGACAACTTCCTGCGAAAAGAGTATGAAATTTGAGTTGAGCTGAAAGCATTCAAACACGGAAAAGGCTAGTTCAACAACTATTATCGATATGAGTGACATCTATGAATCAGCTTTTTAACTGTTTATTTAGATGTGTTTGTGTTTCACATTTCTACAAAAGTAAAAGTTAGGGACGCTCTAAAGGCTCTCCCAAACCAACGCGAATTCGCGGCGATGGCGAATTTTCTCTTTTCAAAGAACTAGTCAATTGTATCTTTTTTCTCAAGTTTTACAAAAGTTATAGTTAAGGCTCTCCCAAACCAACGCAAATTATTCACAATAGTACAAAATATGACAAATACACAACGCTAAACAACAACTAAAATTCGCCGTCACCGCGAATTCGCGTTGGTTTTGAAGAGCCTTAAGGCTCTCCCAAACCAACGCGAATGCAGAGCGATTCGCAGCGAATCATTCACAATAGAAAAAAATATGACAAATACACATCACTAAACAACAACAAAAATTCGCGTTGGTTGTGGAGAGCCTTTAAGGTTCTCCCAAACCAACGCGAATCGCTCCGCGTTCACAGCGAATCATTCACAATAGTACAAAATATGACAAATACACAACGCTAAACAACAACAAAAATTCGCCGCGAATTCGCGTTGGTTTGGGAGAGCCTTTAAGGAAAAAGCAGCAGATTCGCAACAAAATTGGTGCGGATATAAAATGGAAATGTTTGTATGGAGACCAAATGGTATGTGGTTTCACTAATATCAAATTTGTTGAACAGAATGTCGGTGGTGCCCCTTTGGGCTTAGCTAAGCCCAGAGAATTTTCGGGGCTTAACTTAAACCCAGATAAAAACTATGTTACCGGCACAAATTTCATACTCTCTATCGATAGTTTGTATGGAAACTCAATTTTTTTCTGTGATGGGGTGTCGCCAAGTCCCGATGTCGTTTTTTTGCACGATTTTTCTGGGCTTGTAAAGAAACACACTTAATTTTTCTAGTCAAAAAATAGTTCAAATAGGCCCAACTTTCCACATAAAAAGACTTTTAATAGGTGTGTTTTTTTGTCAGAATGGGCTTTCACATAAAAAACGACGTCGGGGCTAAGCAATTTTAATGTTGAATGCAACAACAATTAAGCCCTTCGAGTCTTACTTTACCCGGAGAATTTTCGGGGCTTAATAACTTTAACCTAAATAAAAACTGTGCTACCAACAAGAGTCTCATACTTTTTATCGATAGTTCGTATGGAAATTCCTTTTTTTCTGTAATGGCGTCGCGCTAGGCCCCCATGTCATTTTGTTCTTCCAATTCCTCTGGACTTGTAAAAAAACAAGACACACCTAATATTTCAATGATCATTAGGTATTATCAGTAAGGTAGTTCAAACCTTTTTTAGAATTTTTTTTTGGCTGATATATAAATGTCTTAAAATTGATAAACTAAATTTTTAATGATCATTGAAACTCATCATTGAAAAATTTAATAATTTGGAGACATTTAAGGTAGAATTAGAATTAGCGACCGCTGTCGAAAGCTTTTGTCAAAAGCGACCGAAAAGTTGCTTTCCGAAACGGCAATGTCACAAGTCACCCGTAATGCACTATAGTGTTTGAAAGCGACAAAAATGTAAATAATTAGGTGTATTTAATGAATCTGTTCCGAACAGAAAATTATAGAAAAAGAATTGTGTGTTCCATGAGTAAAAATCTTGCCCAAACTGTTCTACATTCTGTCACTTTGTGCTCCATGACGTTTTTCAGAACAGTTTAAAACAATATTTCCTGCACTTACTTTTGAGGTGGAGCAAATGAGTGAGAAATGTCAAAGTTCCATCTGATTTGTTTGTTTAGGATACAAATAAGCTAAAATTTATCACAGACATACTTTTCTTATATATTTGGATTAAATATGAAGAAAAAGACATAAAAGAGAATAAAAAGTGGGAATTTATAGTAAATTTTAATTGAAAATGAATGCAAACAAATAATAACTGAAACATTTTGAATTTGAAATTGCATAGCTGAAAAGCAACAGTGGATCTCTGTTCTCTCTATTAAAATAATAAATGATTTTGCTTGCTAAATGTCTCAATATCAATCATTAAAATTTTCAATGATGAATCTCAATGATAGCTATGGTGCCAGTTATGGCTATCATTGAAACTCATCATTGAAAACTTTGAATCCCTAACTACATAAGCCAAAATAGTGAAAAAGTACAAAAGTGAAAATTTTCAAACTCTTCCCGCTAGAGCAGTTGCTTTATGAAAAAGCATATACAATTTTTTTTAAACAAAAATTTAAGCTTTCTGTATCATTTTTATAAAATTTCCAGTGAGAAATACTATCCCGAAATGAGTTTGAAAATGTTCACTTTTGTACTTTTTCACTTTTTTGTGTTATGTAGTTAGGGCTTAATGAATGATTTTGACACATTTGGAAAGTAAAATCATTTATTATTTTGATGAACATATACAGTTCAAGACCTGGTAGATATTTGAAATAGGGCAAACTTTCCAAATAAAATGACTTTGAAGATTAAAATGATCATTGGTAAGGTAGTTCAATCATTTAAATAAGAAAAGTCTAAATAAACAGTTAAAAAGATGATTCATAGATGTCACTGATATCGATAATAGTTATTGAACTAGCCATTTCTATGTTTGAATTCATTCAGCTCAACCCAAATTCCACACTTATTTTCGCAGGAAGGTGTTGCTAGCATATCTTTTACCTTTTGCACTTTTATACAAAAGTAAAATGAATGTAGTTAGGCTTTTTTTATGTGGAAAGTTGGGCCTACATTCTTATCACTTTTGTACAAAAGTGAAAAAATGTTTTTTTTTTTCAAAAAGGTACTATACTAAAATACAGATCGACAGCTCTGTTAGCGCACTACATAGCCTCTTTGTAGTTAAGGTAGAGCATTATCAAACTTCAACTAATTGAAACCGACAGTTCTAAATACAATTAATTCTGATTTTTTGCTACCATCAAGGCAGCAATTATTTATGATTTTCTTTTTGCACCTTTTAAATTAAACTTGCTTCCATTTCCATATAAACAAAAATTGGTCTCAATTATATTATTTTAAATATATGAAGTATGTACATATCTAATGTTAAAGTTTAAAGTGGTTTTCAAATCGGAGCTAAAAAAATCAGTTAGAGCGTTTCTTGTATGTGGAAAAACGCATGTAAAATGTTCAATCAGACTTTAACTTTGGTAATAATAATTGATAGACAAATTTAAAGTGGTCAAAATTGTAAAATGAAAAAAAAAGCTAAGTTATATCCTAACTTATTGTACACAGTCAAATCAGACTTTTTTTTAAATTTAAAGGACTTCATTTGTACCAAAATTTAAATGTTTCTATCAATTATTAGCAAAGTAATAAAAATTAAAAATTTTATTGGATATAATAATGTGAGTTGATTGTCCCATACAAGTTCTTTCGTCTTGGAGGCCAGGTTAACGGTTAAATAATGGGATGAAATTTTACAGGTTTCTTGTATTGATTTGAAAGAAATTAGGGAAGATAATCATAAAATTAAACAATACAAAATAAAAATTTCAAGAACCACCCTAGTCTGCCCTTATAATGTTAACCGGTTCAAATACTTTTCGTCCTCAAATCTTTATACATACGTTTTTGAAATAAATTTTATAGTTGAGGTGATTGAAGTGAAGCTTATTCGTAGGTGTTATGTATCTGAGTATTTTAATGTGGTGTTCTTTTAAGGAACATCATAGTCAATTGCTGTTTCATGTCTAAAATATAAACAAATGTTGAAGATTGTTTCTTATGCAATTGATTGTGAGTGGTGTGAAAATCAGGAGAGTGAGTTTACTTAAATGAACTTTTTTTTTTTAGAACAGTCAACTTGAAAAACTATTTAGAAATTTTTGTTTAAAAAAATTTGACTTTAAAATTTACAGCCCTATTCTGGCAAACCTCACTGATACCTCACAAGTCCCAACAAATTTAGTTTTTTGAGGTTTTCGTATACTGGCAGCAACATCACAAGTTGTGATCCTCACAAAAACTATCGAAACTGTGATCTCCCTCGGAGGAGGTCACAACTAAAACTAAACACCTGTGATTGCACATATAACGACATGAATATGTTCATTTGTATTTATTTCTAGTTACTTTCCCTTTAAATAATATAACTCATTGAAAAATAAACATGCATGCATGTATTATTTGATTTTAGCTTACCTATTATTAAAAAAAAACAATCAAACAAATCATATGTTTCTTCTTTCGAAGTAAATAGGTGCGCTCAACATAAATCGAGAAAATTTTTAAGTTCACTTATATTTCTTTTTATGACAGTCAGCCAATCAGAGCCCAAGAAATCAAAAAATCATGAAAATCTGACATGCTTGAACGTGCCCATTTACTGTGGTGAGTTTCTTGTGAGGATTCTTTTGAAGTGTTTCCCAGAATACCGAAAATGTTATCGAATCACAACAAACCTCACAAGGAATACCTCACAAGAGCTAGTAACTTGTCAGACCTCAGAGAATAGGGCTGTTAGATTTTGAAAATCTTTTAACGAAAACAACTTGTTTTAAAAACAAAAATAAAAGTCGTCTAATATGTGGTTTACGAGATAGATATTTGATAAAAGCGCGTTTTCCAAGATGTCCGTTCACGCTCGTGCCCCAGCTTTGATTTACATGCGGAGAACACCCCTGAGCATATACATATTCCATCAAGATCAGTTCAGTTATAAATTGTATTATGAACTTACTTTTTTTTGTATATTTTTTTTAATAATTTTATAATTTATTAATATTTAAAAAATTTTTTTTTAAATATTATATATATAATGTTTATCAATTAACATAATGTTAGTTGTATTGAATGTTGTTATCTTTATACGAGAATCATAGTATCTTAAGTAATTATTTCTTTTTATATTTTATTTATACTCACTTAAATGCTATTTATAGGTACCTACATATATTTATTAGTTTTAGACCCTGAAGATGAAGAATTGTCCACGAAATATATTGGTGAAATTATTAAAACTAGTCTCACCCCCTCCCTTGAAAAGAAACTTAAAATGTTTTTTAATATTTATTTTATAACAACGTCAAGCTCTCGACCAAAATCCAGGACATTTTTGTCAGCTTTCCTTTTTTGTCTAAAATTCTGGACAGCTTTGGAATTATCTCGTATGAGAAGGTTTGATTTTGAAATGGCCGAAGTACGATGTTTGTATAATAGGGTGGTCCTTATATTGTATTTTTTTTTTTGGAAATTTCGAGATGGATAGGCATGAAATGGGTCTACGTGAAAAAAAATGTTTCCTAGTTTTTTCAGATGTTTATTTTACCCCCCCCCCCCCTGGTCAGGCTATTTAAAGTACTAATTATGTGGTTAGGGTGATTCTTATAAACACGAAAAAAAAACAATGTGAGGCTATAGATAAAATTTAGATGAAAAATGAGGGTGTGGTCTATTTCCTTCCATTTAGGCGGGAGGTTTTCTAAAAATTTCGCTCAAAACAGAAAAAAATTATTTAAAAAAACAGGAACACTTACCATGCCTTAGCTTTTTTAAAGCCACGATTCTGTTCTATAATATGCTTCCTAAATAAAGTTTGTATTTTAAATAGTTTTTGAAAAAAATTATTTTACCTTTTAGAATTGTATATTTTTTTTTTATTTTAAGTCTGAAAATAATTTCTTTTTTGAACTAATTACAATACAAATTTTATTTAGAAAGCATATTATAGAATGGATTTGTGGCTAGATAGTTACCCCTCCCACCTGAACGGGTGGAAATAGACCCCCTCCCATACAATTTTTGTCTCGTCGGAGTCTGATCCATACATTCAGATTTTTTTTTCGCGTGATATAAAAAAACAAAACAAAATCGGGAAGCCACTGGAAACCTCCCTTTTTAAAAATGTAGAAAGTTGGGCCTATACTTCTAAAAAAAACTTTCATTTTCACTCTGAAAAATTGTTTTGTCCAATTTCTGAGGCTCCCAAGCCGTCGCCGTGTCGGGGCCGCTGGACTTATGACATCAAATGTTCATGAACGACAGGTGGATATTTTTTGGCATTTTCTTTCCGAATAATAAGCACATAAATAAATCGATTTGAAAAGAAAGTAAACAAGTTGGGACACTCGCTTGGGACAAGGATACGCTAAATTTCGTTTCATTGCATAGACGTAGAGTTTGAGGAACAAATTCCAGCCTATTATACAGCATTTTGATGTACTTCCCATGCTTGTGTGTGTAGTTTTAAGTACATTAAAGCCTTCCTTAGGGTACATCTCTGATGATTAATGAAATAACCTTAGTTGGTATTGATTGAGTAAAAAGGTGTCATGACTTAGTTTTAGTTTTTGTTTTATTCCGAACGTATAAACCTTTAATTGAAAATTAAAAAAAATAATTTCTAAAAATATGTACAGTACATTTGTTCAATTAACGCTTTGCCACATCAGCTTCTGGCATTGATAGTCTTAGCACAAAAAGTACAAATATTTGATCTTGCTCCAGAATCACCTTCTACAACCGAACAATTGTGATTTTGAAGACTGTGACTAGTACATGGTTTCTCTGTGGTTCCTAAATAAATTTAAAATCAGCAAACATTTTTCATCTTGAGTATCAAATTATTACCTGTCAAAACTATGGCATCCAAATGAGCTATGTAACTCTTGGCCAGTCGAAGAATCTCAATTTTCGACAGCTTCCTGTCAGATGGTTCAGTTGGAATTAACGTTCTTAGAGTGTTGAATGCTGTGTTAACACTGGAAACACGACTTTTTCACATCACTGAAGGGTTTTCTTTGTACACAAAAAGAATCTACACATACCTTTGAGTGCGAAATCTTTCGCGAGCATTCACTTCTTGTCGAGGCTTTAAGGGGCTGTTAGATGAATCCGATTCGCTTGGACTGACTCGACTGTTGCTGTTGCTATTGGTGTCGTATGTGAAATTTTGATAATTTGTATAAAAATCCATTTTATATCCGTTCTTAGGCTGATTCGTGCAAGATGTGCATTCGAACTGCAGTTCAAAGATTAACTGATTCAATACGCCTTCTGGACAACTCAATACTGCAGCCACTCTCACTTGTTATTTTGTCTCTCAGCCAGACGTTGGGGTCAAACCAATTAACAGTTATTTCTAATTTTTTAATAAATATTATTAACAGCTCTCTAGCGACTTAATTAATACACTTTGTGCCGTCCGTCCTCGTTGTCGTCTTCGTCATCCACGTTACCAAAGAGTGTGAGTTCTCAGCTTTATAGCCCGCGATTCTAGATTCTATTCTCAAACCAGAGGCAGATAAACTGAATTTTTTTTTTCGTATCGAGAGTTTGGGTCTGGGAAATGAATTAAGTCATTAGCGGCGACAAATAACCCATAAACACCCCCTACTCTACAGAAGCAATAAATGGAACAAACTACCGCACACACAACCGCACACTTGAGTAGTTCCTTACAAGACCCTCAAAGATTCTTTTGCGTTTTGCCACAATGTACTTGATTGGACTTGGTTCGACCAACGACGATGTCCGCAAAAAAGTCAATTAAATGTACGGCTGGCTTATTAATTTGTATAAGTTTTTCTCTTTTTTTTAATACGGAACACGAAAAATAAACGAACTGCCTTCGCAGACAAAAGATTTGAATCAATGGGCGGTCAGTAAGGCACTGAGATAAGGGCAATGAGTAAAGTGCACCGAGCCCCGCACGCACAAGGGTTGACTTCGCTTTGCCTTCCTTCTGCGCCAGCTAGCAGCTATCACTACTATTAAGTACAAGTATGTAGTAGCACCGTACACCACTGGATCTGGATGCTGGAATTTTATAGGCAGAGTGAAAGTGACAGAAATGCCAATAAATGAGTCAAGTGATCTTATTGTTTATTATTGTGGTGGGTGATGACGTCATGGTGAATAATACACAATTCCAAACTGTATGGTGCAGCTGCAATTACTGTTAAGTGGAAAAAATGTTTATCTAAAGAAATTATTTTTTTGTAATCTAAAAATAGAGAGGAAGCAGGATGGAACCGAAAAGGTTCTGATAAATCAAACAACACTTGATTATTTCCACACATTTTTTATAGGGAGTGGGATAGAGTTGAAAACAAATTGAAATTATGAACTCTGAAATTTTGTTTTTGTTTTTAAAAATAAGTAAGGTGCGTACCTATACGTAAATGTTTTCTCTTAAATAAGTTCTAAGTAAACAGAAATGGGAAGCAAAATAAACAGAATCGGCTAAGCATTCTAATGGAGGAAATAGAGTTAACAACGGGTTTTAATATAGTTTTATATTTCCAAAGTTATAAGGATCGAATTTTTTTTTTACTTGTAAGAGCAGTTTTTGCGCAAAATATTAAAATCCATTCATCAAAAATTTTTTTTTTCATTTTTGTTAGTAGTTTTTTGAAGAGCTGTATATCTTTGTGATTTATGTTTCTTGTTTTGGAATTTGTCTGCAAATAATTTTGTTTGCAAGTATCGTTATTGCGAGAAATGGCAATACACAATTTTTAATTTTTAGTTATTTGAAGGTCAATGTAATGGTCGATAACTTGTTTCTTGCATTGGTTAGATACTTTTTTGATTTAAAATGAAATGAAAAATTACTACCATTTTTACAAGGAATAAAAATTATAAAAAAAATTTTAAACATAAAACTTAGATTTTCTTGTTTTGATTCTTTTTTGGAAAAAGTTAATTTTTATTTAATTTTAAAACAAAAATGTACCTAACCAATGTAAAACTGTGAGGGAATTGGTGTTTTTATTTTCATTTTGATGCGACTACGCAATGTGTCATAATAATATAAATAATATAATAACATAATAATAATAGTAAAATCTGTTGCTTAAATTGGTTTGTAATATTTTGAAAATGTGGTTAGGAAAACCGTTTCGGTAAATCAATTTGAATTCTTACAGAAATATTTATTGCTATAAAAAATAATTAAAAAAAAATAAATAAATTTGGTGGCGCAACAGCTCGTGGAAAACCAGGGCCAAGTGACTTACAGCTCTCAACCATTCCTGTGTGCGTATTTTTGGCAGGAATGGAGGGGACCTACAAGCCGAATCCGAACGGCTAGATAGAAGCACTTATTCATATGACAAATATACTCTTGGAGGATTTGTAAGTTCCTCGCAAGAGGCAGTACCTCGGGAAAAACATTTCTATTTTTAGGTGGCAGCGGCTTAGAATCGAACCCAGACCTTCGGCATGACAGTCCAACGCACTAACCATCATGCCACGAAGTACTACATTTACATTTACATTATTACTATAAAAGTCTATAAATCTGCACTTCGATGCAAGTCGTAAATCAAAATTTAGAAAGAAACGAAAGATTTATCAAAAGACCACCAAAACCACAAATCTGGGTAATTAATTGTGTACGAAATTTTGCTCATTGAACAGCGTACTGCAGAACGAAAAATAGAACTAAATTTTTCGTTTATGATTGGGTTGTGTCATTTTTGTATGGGATTTTGCGCTTCGCATCAGCAGCAGTACTAAGGTAGAACTAGAATAGGCAGAAGCTGTCGGAAGCTTGTGAGTGAGTGATGGATGAAAGTATGACCGAAGAACCGTACAAGTCTAAGAAAAATGTTCCAAATTGTTGTGGGACAAAGTTGGTTTCATAACTTTTTTTGGCATTAAAATGCCATTCACATGAAATCGAACAACAAACGATGAATAAACGAACAAAACGGGACAAAACATATTTAAAAATCAAAGCTTCCTAACAATTTTCATGCTAATATGAGCCCTTTTGAGCACAAATTGACTGGACTATTAACATATACATAAGACGAAGGCTAAATAATGATTTCTCAAAAATTAAGGTATATATTTGAAAGGGGCTTTGATGAAAAATGATCATACCTCAGAATGACCATACAAATTTATTTGAAAAAAATTGTTTGAGAAATAATTTAACCCCAAATTTTTATCAAAAATGCATTTTTTTTTTTTAATTTTAGACTCAAATATCGTGACGTGCTACAGTAATTTTGGAGTCAAATTCGAACTAAAGTAATGAAGAACCACCAGGAAAAAATAAGTAAATTCTATTACAAAATGTTATTACTAATTGAGTGAATTAACGGAAGCTGTAGTAAAAATACGTCAGTTTTCAACTAGCGCTTGAATCCGAATGGGTTGCCTTAGAAAAAAAAACTTTAAACAAATATTTGTTGGAAATATTTCGATAAAATTAACGAATAATTTAAATTTTTCGAGCCATAAGAGAAAAACTCCAAAACATGCATTTTTGCATCATTTTTTGTATTTTTTCCATGTTGCGTTATGAAGTTTTAGTCGTAAACCTTAGATTTGTATTCATTACCCCCGAAAACAAACACCGAGGAAAAAATTAAAACCACCCCACAATTTGCTAGCGAAGGGTCTTTTGAGCACAAAATGACTAGAGTAATGGTAGAAATATGTTAAAAGTTAATGAGTTACAAAAATTTGCATTTCGAAAGCCTAAACTAAGAGAAATTCGAGTAAACAAATTCCTTTCATTTTAGCAATTAAAATGCAAATTTCAGTAACTCAACATATTAATTAGATTTTTACCATTTTGTCTTGTTTTTTTTTTCGAAGAATTTTGGTTTGATTTTTCACAATGCTGTTAGAATTTGGTAATATTTTACTTGTTTCACTAAAAATTCAGTCATCATTTAGGAAAAAGACTATAATTTTTTTTAAGGTAATTGTATTGAGTTCATTTTGATTTAATAAGATTGGACTTTAAAAAGCATCCAAAAATTAGGTGTCGTATGCTTAGATCATGCTAAGATGAATCTTTTAGTCTATTTAACTTTCATAACCCCCATTCTAGTGCTTTGAAAAATGCTTTTTATAAAACCAAAGTAGGGTTTCCAATTAACTTTGAATACAAAATAGTAGATGGTGAAATTCGGCATCGACATCAATCTTTAAATTTTAATAATATAAATATTTTTCTTACTTTTTTGGCTTTGCATTTTCCCTTTTTCCACCCTCTTCCTGCCAGACGGAAGGGAGGAAATCAATAATGTGTTATATTGTTATTTATAATGTGTTATGTGTTATTTGTTATAACGGGTGATTTCTTAGCTGGTTTGGTTTTGGCAACACTGGTTTTGACAGCTGACGTGTGTTTAGTACCTTGTGTCACTGTCAAACAGCTTCAGTTTGGTTTGCAATTTAACCATGGATCGTCTTACAAATGAACAACGCTTGCAAATTATTGAATTTTACTATCAAAATTCGTGCTCGGTTCGAAATGTTCATCGCGCGCTGCTTCCATTTTATGGTCGGCATTCTCGACCTTCTGAGCAGTCTATTCGGAAGATTGTGACCAAATTTCGCACCAAATTTACTTTGTTGGACATTAAACCACCAACACGTTTACGTACTGTGCGTAGTGAAGAAAATATTGCGGCCGTATCAGCTAGTGTGACAGAAGACCGCGAAATGTCGATTCGGCGCCGTTCCCAGCAGTTAGGCCTTTGTTACAGCACTACGTGGAAAATTTTGCGGAAGGATTTGGGCGTAAAGCCTTTTAAGATACAGCTGGTGCAAGAACTAAAGCCAGCCGACCTACCACAACGCCGAATTTTTGGTGAATGGGCTCTTGGAAAGCTGGCCGAGGATCCGCTTTTTTATCGAAAAATTGTGATCAGCGATGAGGCTTATTTTTGGTTGAATGGGTTCGTAAATAAGCATAATTGCAGCATTTGGAGTGAAGATCAGCCAGAAGCATTGCAACAGCTACCAATGCATCCCGAAAAAGCCACTGTTTGGTGCGGTTTATGGGCCGGCGGCATTATTGGGCCATATTTCTTCAAAGATGATGCGAATCGCAGCGTTACTGTCAATGGTGAACGCTACCGAGCGATGATAACAAACTTTTTTTTGCCCGAAATGGAAGTTCTTGACTTGCATGATATGTGGTTTCAACAAGACGGTGCCACATGCCACACAGCACGCGAAACAATGGCGCAATTGCGAGGCGAGTTTGGTGAACAGTTAATTTCACGTTTCGGGCCGGTCAATTGGATAGATCGTGCGATTTGACACCATTAGATTATTTTTTGTGGAAGTATGTCAAGGCTAATGTCTATAGGGACAAGCCCGCTTCGATTGACGCACTGGAAGCCAACATCCATGCATTCATTCGTGAGATACCGGCCGATATGTGTGAAAGAGTATGTCAAAATTGGACTCAGCGGATGGGCTACCTGAGACGCAGCCGCGGTCAACATTTGCATGAAATTATCTTTAAACATTAAATTGCAAGGTTCAAACTATCGATTCAAATAAATATTTCATTCATTTTTTCGAATTTTTTTTGTTTTTTTTTTTTAAAAGTTCTAAACCTCTTAAAAAATCACCCGTTATAAGGGAGATGAATCCAACGAGATTTCTCTGGTCAATTTCCAACCTCGGGTTCTCGGTTTATACACCTATGCATGAAACAAGTGGCAAACCTTTTATTACTCTACTGACAGTGTTGCCACCTTGGCCACATTCCTAAAAGTAAAGTTAGGAGATGAGCTACTAGTATACTAAAGCTCAACCCGTCAGCACAAAATGACACGTATGCCCTCATATCATGCACTAGAGCCCCTACTATTATGTGTTCCAATACAAATTCTTAATAATATCAAACACAGATTTTAGAATGTCAACGAAATTACCCTTAATGGTTATAAGCCAGTTTATAGTTTTCTAAGATTTCAGAGAGTTTTGAAAAAATTATGTCAACGATTTTTAAGGAAATAATATAGGATGCTTCGTCTATGTTCTGCTATTTGTTCTTTTACTGAAATACTCTGTTATCATTACAATTTATTGCATCTTAAACATCATGATAATCTATTTTTAAATTATGTTGAATATTCAAGTGGACAAAACCTTTTTGAGACATCATAATTGAGTAAAATTAAAATGTTATTGTTATTGTGACATTTTTTTTACTTCAGTCACTTCCGGATCGGAGCTAAATAAAACCTTCAGATAATATTTTTGTTTTTTTTTCTTTCGTGTGTGGCTGGCACACTTGAAAAATTGTGGTAAACTTGTTTTGAATTGTTACTAGGCGTCCGGTGTTCCTTCCCTATATACATATAGTAAATGTGTATATGTTTGCAAATCTGTTCAAATAATTAAAAAAAAATTGATCGTATGTTTAAATTTAAATAATCGCATATATAAAATATATACAAAAGTATATCCGGTCCGGTAGCAGTGGTTGTGGCACGGTGGCCGGCACGCGGTGGCAATAATGATGAACATATGACTTATTTTTTTTATTTTTTTAGTTTTATAGTGTAGCTGTAGTTTTTTAGCCAACTTGCAACTTGAAAGGGATCGTGTTCAAAAAAAAGATTTTTGAATAATCACTATATGATTCGTTCGTTTTACTACAAAACTCTGGATTGTTCTATCGAATTGGTGCGTGCCTATGTTTTTCCAACTGTACCTAAGCTTATTTTATGACTATGACTATACTTGTCAGATGTTAGCTTTACTTACGAGAGCTGTTTGTTACCCACAGTCTATTTACTCTCAAATGATCTGCTTCAAAAAACAACATCGTTGATTTAAAATTCTAAATTATTTTCAACTTCAATATTCCATGACACTCTGTAATATCAAAAGCTCATAGCCCATACGTCCGTGTCATCATCCTGGCCGAGAGAACAAATTTCAACTTTAGTTTCTTTCGCTTTCAACACAAATTGATCCAGTTAATATATTGTACCTTATACTAGGTCAAACAATTATGCCATAAAAGGATCTATTAGGTCACACCTCTCCTAGTCTAAATGTTCAACATCAAAACCCACATTTAGTGCATATGACATCCTACACGCACTCACAAACACACAATACACAGCCATATCATAGTACAAAATTTAGCCAAAGTCATGCAGCCAACTTGATGTCCATGCATTAATCATAATTATAATGCTCCTAGAGAGTACTGCCAGCTATTTATAGGATTCTTCTTCCTTGATGTAACCATCATTGTGTCCACAGCAAGTCAACCCAACTTAAGGTATGTAAATTTCGTATACTATATGCCTGTGTATTCCTTCATTTCTTTCCTCAACAAAAAAAAGAGGAACATTTGTATCGTCATGATGGCCGTATAACGAGAGAGTTTGGACTCTGGAAGCTAAACGTTTAAATGAAATTCCCTTTTCTTCACCCTATGAAACCTCGTGATGTGGTATTTCCTAAAGGCTATTAATTGGCTCTCCAGAGAAATTTATTCCTATATACGAATGCTAGAACTAAACTCTGATGTAGAGTGTTCAGCTCATATGATGTACATACGAGTAAGTACCTACACATTAAAATTTCATATGAAATGTCCATCAACGTTTAGCCTGGTCTTCATTTCCTCATCACAGGAGCGATTTCAATGAAAACGGTGAGCCCTTTTTTAATGAAAATAATAATATTACAGTAGACGTTCGATAAAAACTAGACCTGTTTCACTCTTTCGAGTGGGAGCTTTAAAAAGTTTCCTTAATACCAAAATGAACACTTTGTTGGTTGTAAATGTTTTAAGATCCATTTAAGTTTTAAAAAAGTTTTCAATCAGTCTAAAAAAACTGAAATAATTTCTCTTTGTCCTTAAGCAATGTTAAA
Organism: Dasysyrphus albostriatus; assembly: GCA_946251815.1. Taxonomy (NCBI): domain Eukaryota; kingdom Metazoa; phylum Arthropoda; class Insecta; order Diptera; family Syrphidae; genus Dasysyrphus; species Dasysyrphus albostriatus. Next base: position 14,587,844 of record OX276336.1, read on the forward strand.
TGCTTGCAAGGCATTTTTGTAAAAAAATCGATTTTTATATAAAATTTGGTGTGTTCACTGTTGTGGATAGTTCACTATTTCGAGATTCACTAAATCGAGCACCTACTTTATTTATAAAAATGATTTTCCAAATGAGATATCAACCAATTTGTGGTTTTTTTGAATGGCTTATCATTGAAGTATGGTGTTAAATACGAAATCGTTCAAATGGCCACTTATGTAGGTAATCTTCCTTTGATATATCGCGCACCTGCGAAGCTCAATTTGCGATAATTCTTCCGTATATTGAATAAGGCTGAATTTGATCAAATTTAGAGAATTGACTGCCTCAGGTTCTTCTGTACACACTCATGGGCAGCCAGCGGTGAAGTTTCCGTGGAACCAGAATTTGTTCGAATATTAAAAAGATTTGACAAAACAACATGGCCGTCATAGATTGTTGCATCAAACCGTCCTTATTCGAATACCTATTAGTTAAATCACAGTTTTTTACGATTTAACTTTCACCCTAAAACTTCCCAAAAATACTTCATCAGGCCTTTAAATTATACATAAGTTGGCATCACAAATGAAATACATCCCTGTCATGCTATGTTATATGTCGCTGGCCACTATCATATTGTGTATTTAATTATTACTACTAATTTGGGGCAGGCCACGGGCGTAATAGTGGACAGTGGACACTGAAACCGATGAAATTACAACTTGTCCCATTCCCATACAACACTAGTATGGCAATTGTGCCAGTAGCCTTAGAAAATCGTTGGTTCGTAATGAACTTTAGACAGATGTACGTGTTGTTGGTATTTAGTCGTAATTAAAACTGAAGCATCCTTAATATACAATATATATGGATATATATATAACATCTCTTTTAAATACATAATAGGTACATATGTACATGAGGACATGACACGAGGAACTTTCTGAAGAAATTTAGACGTAATTTTGTCTTTGAAAAAGATACATAACAAATCGTCAGGGCGTAATTTACTCTGTGAGAGGTAAGTTTTTTTAATGATTAAAAAATACCTGTTGATATGAAATTTGATTGTGAAAAATGATATTCAAATCTGGACAGTTGTTTTGATCCTAAAAAAATATGCACGACTGAATTGCCAATAATGCTTTGCTTTTCAAGTCTACAACATGTCTAATTCTAAGAGTGGAGATATGTACTATTTGGTTTTTAATACAATAAAGTACATTTTAAACTGAATTGCGAAAGAAGTAGATTTTTTTGTTCATAAAATAAATAGCTATGTTTAGTAAATTTTCAAATACAAAATTTGTGGTAAAAATGCTATGAAATCTCGCAAATTAAAATCTTGTTTTTCCCTATCTCGCTATTACAAAATCCCGCTTTTGACAATCTCAAAATTACAAAATCCTGCAAAAGAAAATAGATTACTAAATTAAAACCTCGTCAGAGATTTGAATTTTTGGAGATTTTGAGGAAATAAAATCTATTTGTTGCATTGCAATTAAGTTTTGCTAGATTTCCTTACTTCTGCAAAATAAATCGGGTGCCAACCTACTTTAAGACCATAATATTATTTATCATAATTGTTATTGCTTATACTGTTTCAATTATTATTAATTATCGTATTTATCAACTTTCTCTAACTTAAGACCTAGTAGTTCCTCGTGGCATGATGGTTAGTGCGTTGGACTGTCATGCCAAAGGTCTGGGTTCGATTCCCAGCCGCTGCCACCTGAAATCAGAAATGTTTCTTGCGCGAGGTACTGCCTTTTGCGAGGAACTGACAAATCCTCCAAGAGTATACTTGTCATGAAGTGCTTCTCATCTAGCCGTTCGGACTCGTCAAAAAATTGTAGGTCCCCTCCATTCCTGCCAAAAATACGCACACAAGAATTGTTGAGAGTTGTAAGTCACTAGGCCTTGGTTCTTCACGAGCTGTTGTGCCACCAAATTTAATTTTTATAACTTAAGACAGCCGTCCAACCCCAAAAAGTTATTAATATAAAATTTGTTTACTGTTGTTCTAAAGTTGTCGCACTTGAACAAAGACTTCAGGAGTCTAAGATTTGTCTAAATTGACGTTTCATTTTATTAAATAAGGCATACTTTCAACTATTAAGGACTTTTAAGAAAACTGTCTAACTAGTCAACCTTATACATAATCTAATAAATACGGCGGAGTGTATTTATTTAATTGTTTAAAACGTTTTGGAAAACAATAAGATCCAAGGGAAAAAGTTTTTCGTTTCCGAGCTTATATATTTGGTTCACAGGATTTTGCAAAATTTGGATTTCCGAAACTTTGACATGCGGCGTTGGTCTTTTTGCCAACTGTCACTTGATTTATGCTCAGTTTGGTTTGCCATTTCATAATGAATAGACTTACGCCTGAGATACGCTTGCAAATCGTGCAAATTTATTATCAAAATAATGGTTCGGTTCGCGCGACGCATCGCGAAACAATAATTTTTTTGAAAGAAACTTTTGGTGAGCACATTATCTCGCGTCGTGGAGCTATTTTTTGTGAGGTTATAGGTTATGTGAAGTCGGAAGAGAAAAATTCAGCTCGTTACAAAAAGTTTCCTTCAATAAATTGATTATTTCGCGTTGCGTCACGCGAACCGAACCATTATTTTGGAAATAAATTTGCACGATTTGCAAACGTTGTTCAGGAGTAAGTCTATAAACTATGAAATGGCAAACTAAACTGAGAACTAAGCAAACAAAATCAAGTGACAGCTATCAAAAGAACCAACTCCGAAAAAAGTATTGCCAGATTCAAAACCACACGTCTAAAAAAAACACACAAGTTCACAGCTGTTTGGTTTATCTTAAGAGGCGTTTTTGAAAAAAAACCTTATAATGCAGCTACACGTTCCAAATATGAAAAAAAAGTACTTCTTTCATCACATTAAACTGCTCTACACCACACTTTAAGCAAATTAGACCACCGTTTTAGGACTTAACTCGATATATAGTGGATGCGAAAATGTACAGACGGAAAGACACGGATGCACAGACCGATGGACGTCATGTCGAAACCCAGTCTTTTGCAATTCTTCATCGGTAATGTTAGATTTAATAAAACCCTGTCAAGTCTTAAGCTGTCCGCTTGAATTTTAACCAACGCGATATCGTTGATCAAAAAAAGTGTATTGACTCAAAATGACATTGCAAGTCCAAGGTTACTATTAAAATTCAATTTCCGAATCGAAGTAAGGAGTATATAACTATCAAACAGTTTCTATATTACAATAACTAACAATAACTAAACAACCTTTTGATTTAATTTATGGAACATTAGCTTGACGATTTAACTGATAAAACTCAATTTTTTGTTTAAATACCTGCGTGCTTCATTTAAATAGCTAAGGTAATTCTCTTTATCATTAATTCTAATCGTATTCCATATTATACTCTGTGACATATGGACATTGCATAGAAGACCACTATACCTTCTCGTGCTATGAATTTAAATGTCCAGAATATTCATTTCATAAAAAGTCAGGAATTCAATAGTATCAGATGGTTTACAGTTTTATTTTATTTTGTTCAAATATATTTATTTTTCAATTGGTTTTTGCTTCTGCGAGTATATCGAGTTTTGAAGTTGAAAATCGTAATGCAGTTTGGACAATTGAATATATTGCAAGGACTATGGATTTACAACAAAAAAGGATTTTAACTTTTTCGGCACAAGCTGAAAATGGGGATACACTATCAACGTTCGTTGGAATAGTTGGCGAAGTTTTAAAGCGTATAGACTTCGCAACTGTGCAAATTGATCTGGGAAATAGTAAGATGATTGGCCGCAGAGAATTTAATATTTTATTTGTGGATGGTTTCAAGGCATTTAGGTAAGTATTGTCTGTTTTAAGGTTTTAAGGAACCAACATTTTGAAAGGCTACAAAGGATTACATCTTACTCTTTAAACTGGACGGAAGGCTATTTTTAGTTGTATGTTTTTTTTTGGTTTCAAGATATTTTATAGTAAATATTAAAGTTTTAACCATTTAAACTATGAACGTGAAAATTTGCCCAAGGACAAATGGACTTATTCTATAAAAAGGACTACACGTTGAAACTTCATTTCCTGTATAGAACACCTTTGTTAATTAAGAATAAAAAGTATCACATCATTACTTGCTAATTAATCACAAATAAGTAACCGAAGCAAATTGCTGTTTTGGCTTGCGAAAAAATGGTTGACCTTCGTACAATTTTTTTATTTTTTTTTTAATGAAGATAAGCGATCCGAAAAAAAAAATTATTAAAATAAAAAAGAAAAACTTTTTAATTCAAAAATCATACAAAATAAATTCAAGAAAATACTCAATATAGTTTTTTCTATGCGTAACTTATATTTTTAGCAATTAATAAGTTGTTAGAAAACAACAATTTTTTTTTAATCCAAAATCTTCATTTTTGAAAATTTTTTGCTACGTAGCTACGAGTAATTCACAATTAATTCGCAACTAAAAATTTTATGCTTTTAAATCTTCATTTGCAAAAGTGTTCTAACTTCATACATGTCCAAAATTCTTATCAGATTTCATGGTTGTCCATAGACTCTTACAAATAGACCTTCCATTACAATGACGATAGAACCCATTAAGATTTTTAGTCACGTCGTGTTAGATTTTCATCATTTAATAACGAGGGGATAAAGGAAAAATCAGAATATAAATTATAGCCCCTATAAGCAAATGACACGGTAAGTAGGAAAGACTTATTTTTTGAAAAACAAATCATGAGTTGATTTCCATGATAATGATTTGTTGATGATTTGATGTCACCCATTTTAAGAGTTATTTTTAAAACTTTTCATTAGAATTTCTGAGTTGCAAAGAGAGACTTGTTTGTGCTCTATTGATTTTTCTTTCATTTAAGGTACATCAATCCAGCAAAAAAAACTAGCACCTATGACTTCAGTGAATACTACCTTATTTTTTTAAGAGTAAATTCAAACCAAAGCTCTGTGCATGAGGACTTACTAAACATTCTAGTATACTGTTGGAAACACAACATCATCAATGTCAGTATTATCGTTGAACATTCACTTGAAGTTATCCATCTTTACACATACTTTCCATTCTCCAAGCTTAGATGCAGAAATACTGAACCTATTTTAATAAATAAATTTCTAAATGGTTCCCCTACAAATGGAAAAGATTACATTTTCCCAAATAAATTAGACAACCTTCAGGGTTGCCCTCTAACAGCTGCACTGTGGGATGCTCCTCCTTTCTTGAGAATCTTACCCAACAAAACAGGACTAGATAAGCTGATCGATTTTGAAGGTGTTCTATTGAAGGTGCTTGCCAAAAAGGTGAATTTTACTTTGGATCATATCACTCCACCAAATAATGAGCAGCGTGGGAAAAGATTTCCAAACGGCACTACCAATGGGGCTATGAAGCTGGTAAGCAAACAATTTTTGCCATTAGAAAAAAAAAATTGACTGATATTCTATTCTTATACAGTTACAAAATGGAAGTGCAGATTTGAGCCTTGGAAGCTTCAGATACACAATGGAAAGAGCCGAGGTAATGACACCCGCCCTTCCATACTTTCAAAGCTGGCAGGTTTTCGGAGTCCTTAGGAACTCTTCGCCATACACACCGATAGAAATATTAGTTTTTCCATTTACCAAATCAACATGGGTCAGCATGATTGCTTTTGTTGGAGTCATAGTGTTTTTTGGACTGATAGCCATCACTTACCACAAATTTCTGGGAAAATTGCTTTTGGAAATTTCATTTAATCACTTAGTGGCCAGCTTTCTAGGAGCTTCAATGTCAAACTTGCCTCAAGGAACTTTCATTCGGTACTTATTGATATTATGGGTAATTTTTGCATTTGTCATGCGAAGTGCCTACCAGAGTTTGCTGTTTAAACTTCTTCAAACAAGCTTATATCAACAACCACCGAAAACCCTTGAAGAACTAGTAGCTCGGGGCTATACTCTTGTGATGACTCAAGGCACATTTGAAACTATTAATACTATGCTGAGAATTCAAAGTGGAAAAATTCGATACATGGCCACAGCAAACTCATCGGAGTTGAGTACCTTTGATTTTGTTGAAAATACCCCGGGAAAATATGCTGGAATATCACCAATAGATTTTTTGACATATTATGCAATGACACAATCGAAAAGGGGTGTTTTTTACATTCTTCCCGAAAAAATTTCAGCCCAACACATAACTTTATACTTTTCAAAACATTCCTGTTTGATCGAACGTTTTAATAAAATTCTGATGAATTTGCGAGGTTCTGGTCTGATTGATTTATGGGCATCACAAAATTTGGATAATACTTATTTTGATTCAAAGCATACTGATGGCTATATAAAGGTACCCCTGAAATTAAATCAACTTCGAGGGACTTTTGATGTTTATTTGGTAATGGTATATGTAGCCTGTATAGTATTTTTACTGGAAATGCTTTCGTGTAAAGTTAAGTTGATAAGGAGAATTCTAGAATTTGTATGTTAATAAAAAATGATTTAAAAGATATTTTCAACAATGGCATGACTTTTTTGTTATACACATAATATGTAGATAAATGTATTACTGTTTTGTGGAAAGGTCCAAACTTGATCCTTGAAGTGACTTTCAACAAACGGACCACTGAGTGAACCAAAACTGCATTTCTGTCTTGGAAAGGCTCGAAAATGGATAGCACGATTTGTATAATTCTTTTTAGGAAATCTTTGATATGAAACGGTGGTGGGTGTTAAGATGAAGTTTGGTTTAAATCGGTCTTGCGGTTTGCCAGCATCGTGCAACAACGTACTCTGAGTAGCTGTAATTTTCTTACTATCAAAAAGGAAATGGGGAACAAAATTTGCATTTTGAGTGCATTTTGAAAAATTTGTTACAATGTGTCTTATGATTTTCACAAATGAATGATTTTTAGCAATTTCAAGCAACCTTTGCTTGATATTGGCTCGAAATTATGTTTGTGAAAGGATTATTTATAGGATAATTTGTATGGAGCCTAGGCGTAAGAAAAATAGAAATGAAATGCAAAAATGACTAACTTTTTTCACGGAAGTTGTATCGACTTGGTCTTAATGTCACGTCATTTAGAATTTAAAACCAACTTTAAAAGACATATGCATACCGAGGTTGTACCAATATCAATTTTTCCATTTGACACACAAAACTTGTCCCCTTTCCTCTAAAAAAGTCACCTATTTATGCGAAATATTTGTATGGGCAAAAACATGTTTTCACTAAGTTTCATGATGGGACGTTTTTTTTGAGGATTTTGTGTAGGTATACTATTTTACACAGTTCAGCATCTGATTTACTTATAAACGCGTTCATAAATTCAAGTATAAAATTTTTTCACACAGTGATTTACGGTCTTTAGAAATCAAAATTTTAGCCTTAAACTCCGGTTAAATCAAATAGTTTCTTAGTTTAAGAATTCTTAATAAATATAGACCTTATATATCTAATCGACAAAACTGGAGTGTGAGACTTTGTTTTTTTTTTTATTTGTTGATTATAGCTTGTAGGACCTCGTAGCATGATGGTAAGTGCCTTGGACTGTCTGGGTTCAATTCCAAGAGTAAACTTGAAATGAATAAGTGCTTCACATCTAGCCGTTCGGACCCGGAAAAAAATATTGTAGGTCCTCCACAAGAATGATTGAGAGTTGTAAGTCACTAGGCCCTGGTTCTCCACGAGCTTGCGCCACCAAATTTTAAATTTTTCGATTATAACTCTTTTCATGACCAAAATTTCAGCTTATAAGGAACTAAGATATCCATGTAATCCAGGATGATGGTCGTTCTATTGACTCTAACTCTGTTCTCCGGTGGTTTTGGGGTTTGCTCCTTTGGTACTCATCCCGAACGTTTCGCATCAAATTACATTGAGCGTGGTCACCGGGAAACTGCCCTTGAAATGTTGCCGTGCATTAGATTGACTACGAAATTTGTAGCTGTGCGTATGCAGTTCTATCTCATGATGTTGGTGTTGAGGTGCAGGTTGTTGGGAGCAAACAATATTCGCTAAAACAGGGTGTTTTAAGTTTGAACTGGGATATCTCCAAGGTGTTAATGAGGGGATCCAAAGAACGCGAAAGCTTAAAACTGTAGTCTAAATTGAAATTTCAATTGCACCTTGAGATTTAGTAAGTTTTCTGAGCTAAAACCTTTGCTTGATCTAAATGAATCCAGTGGTGTTCGTCTGGATGTGCTCACAAATTTCAGACTTCTCACGCTGGTTTTTACTTACAGCACTAATGTGTTCTTCTAAGCGAGTGGCAATGTTTCTTTGTGTTTGTCCAACATACAGAGACCCGCAGCCACAGGAAACAGAATAAACGCCTCAGTGCTTGGAGAGGAAAGTGGTCCTTTGGTGAGGTTGTTTCTATAAATATGGATTTTACCACATATCTCTTCAATACTTTGCCAACTCTATCCGTTACACCTTTGGCATAGGGTAAGAAAGCTTTTTTGTCTATTTTACTTTCTTCCCTTTCCTGTGACATCACTGGCTTCTATGTTCTTTGCTGTTTGGACTAGCCATTTGCTCTCAAAACGTTATCGACTAGATTCAGCTCAGTAATTAGATCGTCATTGTCACAAATTCTGTGGGCGCGTTCTAACCATGTCGAAACCACCACTCACCACTTTGGTTGGATTTGATATAAAATTGCGTATATCTACACACACATGTAAATTTATTTTGGTTATACCCCCACTCCCAAAATTAGCTGTCGGCTTTTGGTCTATAAAGAGAATATTAAAAAAATAGGTAAATTAAAAATTTAAGTTTGAACAAAAAGTGTAAGTTTGTCAAATTCTGCTTGGTTTCCGATTTATATCGAAAATATGGAAAAGTGACCAGTGTGACCATTTTCTGTTATAAGCCCAGTTTGGGCCAAATAAACATATTAAATAAGTAAAACCCTTCCACGTAATTAGTCCTTTTTAAAAGGTATATTCAATAAATATCACCAAATTAAGAACAGATTATTTGCTTGTATTTTTAAAAAAAGAACTCAATCAAGTAAAAATTATTTACCTGTAAAATACTTTGAAATTTTATTCCCAAGAGAGCAATACTATAATTGTTACTTGTAACTAATGTATAGAGCAAGCAGAAATATACCTTAAAGTGCGTAGTCATTAAAATTCTACTCATACGTCATGTAATTCATAAATAGCATGTATCACTCGCATTTCATATAATTAACTTTCACTTGTATTTTTCTTAGTCTAGTTAGATGGAAACACAAAATATTGACGTAACATTAAAAGGCTGACATTATTCATGTCTAAAATGTTAAAATTTATATTACCTTTTGACAAACAACCCTTTTTCAACTTATTAACGCGCCGTTTATATGATGCATATATCCTATAGGTATAGCTACTGTTTATACAGTTAACATCATTCTTCCATTATTCCTTTTCAGACAACTAGTCTATTATAGGCTAATCCCTGGAGTCTTTTAAATTACACCTTATTCGAATAGACAAGAAAACTAGAAGGGTAATGTCAACAACCGCAGACATAAAAGTTATGTTGTCTAAAACAGTAGTTATATTTCTATGCCTTTGTGGGTTTCAACCTGGTTTTAGTTATAAATTTGGAATGGATTTTCTGCAAAGCCATAAAGAGCTATCTAATAAAACTGATTTTATTTGCCGCACGCACTTCACTAAATGGGCCAGCTCTATTACCATTTCAGCAGAGGTAGAAAGTATAGAAGCTTGACATGTGTTCAATGACTTTGCGGACAACTTGTTTAAGACTATTGAACTTCTCAAGGTTCAACTTGACACCTTCGGCTCCCACGATTCCAGGCTTTGGGACTATTTCAATGTTATATATGTGGATTCGGCAAGGTCATTCAGGTAAATACATATATAATAGTATACAAAATAAGAAAATGTCTCAAGGCTTTTAAACAACTCTGTTTTGACTTTTTTGGCTTATGGCTTCTAGAAGAATACAGCCAGGTGAGAAAACTAAACATCAAGATTTCAGTGAGTACTATTTGGTAATTTATCAGCCTTTGAACTACAAAAATCAATTAAAAGAAATCGAGGCTATATTTGCCTATTGTTGGAGCTACTACATAGTTAATGTTAGCGTCATGCTAGAGGATTCAATGGGAGTGGTTCGGCTCTTTACTTATTTTCCTTTCAATGAGAACGAATGTTTTTCAAATTCAGTGGTTGAAATAACGGGTTCAGAGTTTAGAGATATTTTTCCACCAAAAACGCTGAATTTGCACCACTGTGAACTTATTGCGGCTTTATGGTTAAACCCGCCTTATGTCAGCTGGAAGAAAGCCCCCACAAGTATCGATAGATTTTTTGGCTTAGAAGGACAAATGCTTAGAGAAGTGGCAAATAACATGAAATTCACTCTTGAAGTAAGGATTCCCCCAAATGATGAGAGACGTGGATTGTTTTTTAGAAATGGAACCGTCACTGGAGCTGTTAAGATGGTAAAATAGATTTTGAGATTAGTTAAACTTTTCTAATTTAGATTTTCTTTTTTTTGTAAAAGTTACAGAAAAAGGAAGCTCATTTAAGTCTTGGCTGCTTCAGATGTACACCAAAAAGGGTATCGGCGCTTAGTGCATCAATTAGTCACTATCAGACAAATCAAGTTTTCTTCGTCAAAGCTCATAGAGAACTCTGGACAACGTTTGAGATTATGACGTACCCATTTGACTTTTACATCTGGACCATCATGCTGATAATCATTATCAGTGCCATTTTGATGAGTATTTTTTTGGAAAAGTATCAACCCAGCATTCTAATCTTTGTTTTTGGATCTGACTCAGGGAATGGTTTTAATATTATTTCTTCTTGGTTGGGTTATCCCGTCATTCCGGAACCAAGAAGAAATTTCGCCCGATTCATATTAACACTTTGGATCTTTACTACGTTAATATTGAGGAATGCATATCAAGGACTGCTCTATAACTTCTTGAGTTCGAACTTTGCCAAAATGCCACCAGATACAGCAGCGCAACTAGCAGAACAAGACTATGTTTTGGTACTTAGTTATTCCAGCAATGACACACTTTCACAACTTCCAATCATTCGAAATGGCCATTTACGTAGGAGAGTAGAGAACATTAACGAATATGAAAATTTTCCTATTTTGGATAATATTAAAAATAAGGTAGTAGCATCATTACCCAGAGATTTTTTGAGCTACTATGTTAAGGAAACAAAGAAATATGGAGAATACCATGTCTTGACACAGTCAATCTTTACTCATCAAATTTGCGTGTATTTTAAGAAACATTCTTTTCTAACTGCTCGGTTTAATGAAGTTTTGAAAAGTTTCCGTAGTTTTGGTTTGATTAATTTGTGGGCCTCGAAAAATCTCGCCGATGAAATGATAGAAGCCAGTCCTTCTGGGCCTAGCGGAGGATTATCATTGACACTGCATCAACTTGATGGTGCTTTTATAATGCTCTATATGTGTTTATTTGTTGCAATGGTGGTATTCACTGCTGAGCTTATGTCACGAAAATATAAATTTCTTAAGCAATGGCTTGAATAGCTTGATTTAAACTAAATTAGATGCAAAATAAATTAAAATTAAAATTTGGGTGTATTTTGCATTTTTTCTTTAATTTAAATATTTTTTAGTTTTGACAAAGCTTATTGATCGTAAAGGAAAGGTAAAAATGTTGTTCCTTCGGAATTAAAAAAAAAATTCGTTTCGTTTCGGTCGCCAGTGCCTGTAGTTCTAGAGCCTAATGGATTAAAAATTTGGGGTATAAGCATGTTTTAAACCGGGATAATGGTCACACTGGCCACATTATAATCTGTTTGGTAAAACTCGAAAACCAAGCCAAATTTGATAAATTTATGCATAAGACTTTTTGTTAAAAATTAGATTTACTAAAGAAGTAGATGGTTTAAAAATGTTATTAAACATTTAAGAAAGAAAAGTTAATAAAAATCAATAAAAAAAACAAAATTTCAATTTTGTGTGGTAAATTGCGAAAAATTAGTTTGAAGATACGCTTAACACAAGTTAAGGCTTCAATATGACATGTTCGAAAGTGTCAACCGCCATCTTTGAAAACACGTTCTATCAAATATCTTATGAAGGTATGAAAAAAGGCTAATACATATTCAGTTTTCTCATTTGTTTTCTAAATCAAGTTGTTTTTTTGAAAAAGTTCAATTCTTAGCCGCTGCCACCTAAAATATGAAATGGTTTTTGCTGAGGTACCAACTGCCTCTTGTGAGGAAATGAAAAATCTTCCATCTACTTGTCATGAATAAGAGCTTCTCATCTAGCCGTTTGGACTCAGTAAAAATTGTAGATCCCCTCCATTCCTGCCAACAACACGCCCACAAGAATAGTTGAGAGTTGTAGGTAGCAAGTCACTAGGCCCTGGTTCTCCACAAGATGTGGCTCAACTTAGTTTATTTATGTATTTAATTTTTTCATGAGCTTTAATATGTCAGGCTTATATAGATATATTAAATCTTTGGTAAGTGCAAAAAATTAATTTTAGACATCATCAATTAATTTTCTTCCTGATTAAGAAAATTCTATTTTCCACTTACTCATACTAAATCTTTCTTTTTTACCTTTCTTCTTACAGTTCTTTTCAAAATATGTATCTCACCGAATTAAACAGCTCCTATGTAGTTTTGTTTTCATTTAGCCAGTTTATATTTCTGAGATCTCAGAGGACTCAGAGTGCTCAGAAATACATATAAACAGGATTCCTCACTTTTCCCCTTAAAAACTGGGACTGAATTTTTTTGGATTCGCTTGTTCACTTATTTCTTGTGGCGATAAATTACATAAAAAGAAAAGAAAAAGAGAGTTGTTTTGACTTCTGTGTGAAGAAGACTGTTTTTGTTTTATTCTCCTGCTCTGTCAAAAAATTGAGGAAAAATACTGAGCACCCAAGAAATATAAACTGGCCAATTAAAAAAATCTGCAAGCCTCTGAAAAATATTAAAATGGTTAAATTTTTATTTTGGGTCATTTATTTGTAAACAAATTTTCGCCTCAACCTAGAAACTTTCTTCAAAAACTTTCGGTTGTTCTTCTTAAATTTAAATACAATAACCTCCCCTAGAAAAACGATTACTCCAATTGCAATTCCAAAATAGAAGATATCAACTGCTCCGTAGACTTCTAAAAGTGTCATCACCTTAAACGGTGCTACCTTAGTTTTGTCATCCCTTTTATTTAAGGCAATAAATGCCCGTTCCCATTTGAGAGTCAATCCGTTGCTATAATAATCCAAAATAAATTTATTAAATGGCAAGACTAAAAACGAATCCTTCCTCAGATACATGCTTAGTTGTTGCGTAAAGAGTTGTTCTTTCACAACATAAAACTCACTAATTTCCTCTATATGATTGAGCTTGTAAAATCCAAAATACTCATACGGCACTAGAAAAGCAATCTTTCCATTGCCTTCTTTTAAGAGCATAGGAAAGTTTTCAACTTCTGTACCATTAAGAAATTGCGAAGCAGCTTGAATCGATGGCAGTTTGTCCAAGGCTTTGTACACAGGTTTAGTCAAAAGAATTTTATAGTTCTCATTCAAAACATCATCAATATTATCAGGAGGTGGCATAGAAATGTCCATCCTTATGAAATTAAACAACGCAGATTGATATCCAGAACGTAAAACCAAACAAAGAAGCATCCATATGCAAAGCAGAAAACGAGCAAAATTCCTCCTTGGAGTTCTGTGTACTCCACCTCCAAGAGCTGTGGAAAACATATTGTACAATGCAAATCGATTCATCGATCCAAGAATGAAGTCACGTATGTGTTTTGCTAGCCAATTAGTACCAAAAGCTACAATCCCTCCAGTGCCAAAGTATATCATTACATAAAGCCACACAGAAGCGGTGAAAGGAAATAGAAGCTTAGTAATTGGTGGAAATTTTTCACGTTTTGAACTAAGAATAATGCTGTATTCACTCAAGTAGTATCCATTCGTGGGCTTAAAATAGTCTTCATAAAACGTTGGCTTATAGTGCAAAGCTCCAATAACAAAATCTACTCCATCCCAAAATAGCTAGAAAATGAAAAAAAAAAGATATCATACTAGGAAATAAATCATAAGAGACACTTCTTAAAGTGCTTTAATACCTCATCGAAAACCAATCCTTTATCCTCGAGAGTCCTTGCAATTTGTTCTTCATTCAAAATATGGAAAACAATTGTAAAATTCATTTGTGATGAAATAAATTCCAGAAGTTTTCCTTCAATACCATTATAAGCCAGGTTGTCTTTATCGTTATGTACGATCTTCATATAAGGTTCATCTTCCCAAGTGGCACAGATCAATGGGCAACCCTGCAAGTTGGCAAGCTTTGACGGATACAAATCTTCATTTTCCCATACTGAGTTAGTGAATCTATTGCTTAGAACTGGTGCCACTATAGCACAAGAACTAATTGTAAATGGAAAATATGTGAACATCGTCACTGAACCAGGAATAGGCTCCACAATTACATTAACATTCACCATTCCGATATCCCAGCACAGATGGAACATATCGACCATATTATTATGAAAATGGCCATCGAATGTTTTGAGAACAATCAGGACATTACCTTCAATATTGAAATGCATCACATTGATTTCTTGCAATAGTTTTTCCATTGCATCGAACGAATCAACTGCCATGATGATGTAATGGCGTTCACTGTCCGTTGGTAGTTGTTGCAGAAACCCGACTCGAACCGAAATACTGTCAAGTGTTCGCATAGTAAAATCAACAAGATCGTAGAAAAACTGAATTCGTCGTACATCATTTTCGCAATGAATATAAAAATTAAATACCGTTGTGCGGTGAACGTATGATTTTTCAATTAACGCCACTATAGCTTGAGGAAGTGCTGTTCCCGTTTCAGAGGATATTTCGGTAATAAGAATGCAAGCAACTATGTTGATGGCACAAACTAGTGTTCTTAGAATCATATTGACAGTTGCAGGATTAGTGTCCATCTGGACATTGTTTGTTTTTAAAAACTGATGTTGCATGTAGTGTAATGCACTAGTAATTGACAAATGGTAGGGATAAATACTTGCAACACGATAACTAGTATCATTTTAAAAAGGTTTTAAATGGATAGCGTTACACATGAAGATGGACGGGGATAAATACTTTAAAAAAAAAAATAATTATCGCGCACTAAAGGGGTTTTGAGTACCCCTAAAATGAAAAATGAAAGGAAAATGAGGGAAGGATTCAAGAGAAGATACCGATGCACATTCGTTTTGGAGTTATGATTATCAAAATGAGAGGGAAATATAGGGCCAAGTTAAGCATTTCACTTTCGGTTCAGTGCGGCTAACATAAGTCAGTACGTCCGAAATTGAGCTCAAAGGTAAACTGATGTGCATTTCTAGAGGTACGTGTATTACGGTTGAACTGCTTAACTGGCTATTTCATTAGAACATTGTTTGTAAAGCACCGAAAGAATAATGAAAGGCACGAACCATTGTGGCGATGTTCTAGAGATGCTTCCATTATTGTTCTATCACCAATCATTTTTAACGCTCTATTTTGAATTCAATCCCAGAGACTTAACTGGGTCTAAGGAGCACCTGCCCAAATATGAGACGAATAAGGGACTTATAGATTACAGCCAGATCAGAAGAAAAGATAAATTTCTTCGGATATGTGATCGTTCCACAGAAGGTGGATATTCCTAATGAAATGAAAGGGGATGGGTTTCACTTTAACGACAGGAGACAGCATTGAGTTTTTGAAGCATTAAATTCTAATTCTAAATCTGTTCCCCATTGGACAATGCTGTTGAGATCAGAATTTAATGAGCTTATCATACAATGCCGTTCGAGTTAGACATCCAATGAACAAGAAAGTGAATCTTGAACTGAATATGAAATAGTCAAACGAAGAAGAGATTCATCGATACCAAATGCATTTTCGATAAGAGAGCTTGATGCTTAATTCTATGAAACGCTTTTGAAATATCAAGTGCAACAATCTTGATTTTTCCAAAACAATGTAAAGATTTGATCCACTTCTCGGTGAGATATACCATCAGATCACGAGTGGAATTATTGCTATGAAAGCTAGATATTCTGCCTTTCGTTAAAAAGCTTTAGATCTTCGAGATATTTTTTAAGCTAATTATTTATGAGCGTTTCCATGACCTTAGAAAGAAGGAACGTAAGTGCAATTCAACGAAAGTTAGAGGGAGAAGAAGGTTCGCCTTTTTTCAGGACAGTGTTTTCCATCCACTCTACTATTTCTAGTTGAGGGCTTGATTTAGAAGCTTCATTTAATTTAATTTTTCAAAATGTTTGATGAGTTGTACGAGTATGTATGTACTCGAAAAGTAAAGAAGGATAAGCAACTGGTGGATTAAGGAAAACTGGGGACCTTTCCCTTTAATTGTTTGGAGTTCCTTGCGAGGTTATCTTGTAGTGCCACTCGACGTGTTTTGTTCAAAAGTTGCCAGCCAGCGTGTTGAAATTTTACACGAAGTACAACAACAATTACCAGCTGCCAGTAAATTAACCTTTTTTCTGCGGTGAAATGTTACAACCGAACAGTGCTTTCTAACAGTTTGGAACTATCTATGCAATTTCATACAAAAACAGCTGTTTTGTTGAAAAGCTTTAGCGCGGCTGTGTATAGACTTCAACAAACTATAGCTATTGTTACAGCTGCATGGCAGGTATCGTTTATTTGGAGCTACAAACAAATTCCAATTTATTTCTAAGGGAATTATGAAAAAAACTTTTACATGTAAATTGAAATACAGAGAGACAGACTTATTCACTTACTTAATGTAGCACTACGGCGAGGACTAGGGTCTCAACAACCAACAAGTTTCTTCCAGCTGTTTCGGTTACTAGCTATCTCCAGTTAGTACAGCTCGTTACGCTTACCTTCTGAAGCATTTTATACAGGGAGCTTTGCTTTTCAATTATCTTCTAAGCCCAAAAAAGCAGCGATTGGCAAGAGTATTTCTTCATTTGATCTCAAGCACTGGTCTCGTTTGCTGAGCTCATAGCGGAGCCTAGGTAGACCAAGTCTCTGACCACCTCAAAATTAAAGCTGTGTATAGCGATGTTCTGTCCAAGACGTGTCGGTATCGAGTATCCTTCCTTGTTAACAGCCTACATTTGGTCTTGCCTTTGTTCAACGTTGATGCCTTGCATTTTCTTGGATTCCTTCTCAATACTCTCGACAGCGCAACCTGCATCACGCTCTGTTCGTCCAATTATAACGTTGTCAACGGCGGCGTAAGCGAGTAATTAGATGGATTTTTGAAAGACTGTTGTTGACGTGAGAGTTTTGCACTATTCTTTCAAGAACGATGTTGAATCGTATTATAGCGCGTTGCCTTGTTTAAAATCTTTTGTGATATCAAAGGTTTGGGCAAAGTTTTTGACCCATTTTTCGTCTCTTCGGTCATCGTATTTCATAAGTTGGATTAAAATACGAAAACTTTTTTCGTAATAAATGTATATCGCAAGTAAAAATTGCAAAACAGAGTTATTTGAAAAAAATAATGGAAGGAAATTGTCAAAGAAATATGAAAAATAAAAAGAATTTTGACCACACACACATATATGGTTCATCGGTTTAGAGAGTACCTCTTTTTATAGCCATATGTAGCTTCTTCTAAATAGGTAATCTAGCATGGTAGGGTAGAAGTATCTGGCATTTTGACTAACTAGGACATTACTCATGGATCATTAAGAAAAAGTTGTTGCGAGTGCATCCATTAAATAAATATAATGAAAAACCATCAAATTATGACATTGCATGATGGCGAAACATTAAATCTGCGACACAAACAAACACGCTCTCAAGCGTCATGAAAGAGTCGTATTTATGTGTTCAGATTGAGTTTGAGTTCTTATGCAGTAGCAGTAGTTCTCAGGATGACAACTTTACGCCTTCACTTGGCAGATACCTTCCAAAATCATCCAGTTAATTCCACCCTTGTCATGGCCATAGTATGGACTATAAATCACGTTTACATTGGCTATACAAGTGCTGTGGCGTTTTCTCTATGGTCAAGAACATCGGTTGATGGCAGTTATCAGATAGAGCTGCTTGGTGATATCTTGACGTCCATCCGTGAATATCAATTGACTTCTGTCATAGAAAATGGTGGAAATTTCCAGTGCAAGCACAACTTGGCGGACAATATAAATTCGGGTATGAATAATTGTCTTGTCCACAAAGATATAATTTTGATGGTCGACAGTTTGGAATCTTTCATGTAAGTTTTTATTTACATTAATTATGTTTCGAATTTGACTTTTGTATTTGATAAACAGGCGATTTAAAAGAGAACTTGCAAAAGAAAACTATCTTGTTAGAGGCTTTTATACAATCATTTACACAGGAAACAAGCAACGGTATTATGATGTTATTTCCCGGATGTTTAAAGAGATCTTCAGCACTTTCATCACAAATGTCAATATCTACGTCGAAGTGCTAAATGAAACATTGGTTTATACCTTTTTTCCATTCACACAGTTTCATTGTCGAGAAGCAATTCCTGTGTTGTTGAACAGATTTACAGCACAAGATGGGTTTATTTTCTCAAAAAAATTCTTTCCCAAAAAAACTGATAATTTTTTTGGATGCCCTTTGACAGTGGCTACGTGGAATGGACCACCATTTATCTTTTTCCGAAAACGGTCCCATGGACATGTTAAGGTTTATGGAATAGAAGGGGAATTAATTAAAATGCTTGCGATCAGGATGAATTTCAAGATCCAGTTTATAGAGGCAAAAACAAGAGGGAGAATATTTCCTAATCTGACAGCAACCGATGGAGCTGTGAAATTAGTAAGAACTTTTTTTAGGAGCTGTGCTGGTTTTGACAAACCGAAACATTTCTCTTTTCAGGTAATGGATGGACTAGCAAATATAACCATCAACAGTTTTGTTTATACAGAATTTTATTTGAAGGTGATGTTAGCATCGTATACTTACGCTAGTTATCCTATTATTATTGCGATTCCTCAAGGTGATTCTCTGAACTCGTTTCAAAGGCTGACAAGACCGTTTAAATATATCATTTGGTCATGTGTTAGTTCGAGTGTCATAGCGGGTATAATTATAATTTTTATAATACAATTTCTGCGAAAAAAAACAATTCAGGATTTTGTATTTGGACCACTGAACTCAGCACCATTCACCAACTTGTTGAATGTCTTCCTAGGTGGTCCAGTAACAGTACTTCCCAGACGGAATTTCGCCCGATACATCCTTCTTATTTGGCTGCTGTATACTATGGTCCTACGGAATGCTTATAGTGGTGAACTGTTCATAATGCTTCAAGACTCTTCATCAATAAGAAGCTTTAAAAGTGCCGAAGAAATGGTCGAAAAAAACTTTACATTCTGGTGCGCTGACAATACAATTGAAGTTATAGTAAAATCAACCAAAACTGATCGATTGAAAGTTATAAGAGGACAACCTTTTCGTTATTTGGCTCAGCTTCATGATAGTCATTCAAAATTTGGAGTTGTTACTATGAAACCGTTTTTGAGAACCTACAATCGAATTTTCCATCGAATACCACCCATTCAAACACTGCCAGCAAATTTAATATCTGCACCGCTTACAATGTATTTTCAACGACATTCCTATCTTCTTGATACTGTAAATAGTCACTTAGTGGCTTTTGTAGCTGCAGGAATGATTGAGTCATGGGATAGATTTTATTTAAATAGGGATAAGCAGGATTATATCGATAAAGAACCAACTGTTTTGTCTGTTCAATTGCTTACAGGGATTTTTAGCGCTTATTTGTTCTTTTTGGGGTTTTCATTTTTAGTTTTTCTGTTGGAGCTGTGGTCAAAAAAATCACCAATTTGTAGAAGCATTGTTAATTTCTTTAACATTTGAAAGAATAAAAATATCCACTTAATATCTAACTTTATGTGTACATTTAATTTTTGAATGTTTATTTATTAGTCCAGTCACCTTGTATTTTCTTAGGAGGGAGACCTTGTGTCAGATCCGGCAGTTCTGGTTTTTGCTGAGTTATTTGTGATGTTAGCCTAATAAATAATCCAAGTTTTTGACCTCGAGCACCGAACACATCATGGTACAAAATTCAAAAAGGCCAACATCATATTATAAAACGCAAACTCGAATTTTGTGGTACAATTTACGCGGCCTGCAAAAACCGAAGGCATAAATTATATATCGTTAAAAAAAAATAAATAAATTTAGTGGCGCAACAGCTCATGGAGAACCAGGGCCTAGTGACTAACAACTCTCAACCATTCCTGTGTGCGTGTTGTTGGCAGGAATGGAGGGGACCTACAATTTTTTGCCGAGTCCGAACGGCTAGATGAGAAGCACTTATTCATGACAAGTATACAAGTAATTATATATCGTTGGAAAAGTTTTTTTGCACAGAAGTGCAGAATACAAAAATGTATCTATTAATAAAAGAAAACTGCTTACTTAATAAACACTTAAAAAATAAGTGCGAGTGAGAGGCAGAGCAAGACCGAGTATTTATTTGTTTTATTTGTCGTTTCGATTTTGTTCCACCCAACAACCGACCATTTTGCAGCACTGACTGAAAAGATAATTGAAATGTCCGATGGCAGCGTTCAGTGCTGCTGAAAATAATAATAAGTTGCTAAAGTCAAGATATTATGGTCTAAACAAATGGCAACAAAACAAAGCAATTCACATGTTAAATACAACAACAACTATGTCCATATAGAGTAAGTATATGTCCAGATAAGTAGATGGATTTAACTTTTGTCCCGATAAAAACGGTATTGCCAGGCTACCATTGTCGTTGTGTAATCGATATAAATACATAAATTATGTAGAAATGTCAAATGTTTGTTGGAAAGATAGTTTAATACAAAACGGTAGACCAAGGCAAAAGGTAAATAAATATTGCAATATCTCGACTTCATAACAGATCTTCTTTTATAGTTTTGTGCCAAAAACTAACTTAAAGGGGGAGAAAGCGCTAGTTTCCTTTATCATCGGCCTTCTGTCAAAACCTCGTAAGTATTTACTGTACACATTTTCCAAAGAACTTATCTTAATCTTCAAAATTCAGCTTTAATCGTTCAAATATCTCTTTACTTTTTCAGAAATCCTCATAATTGTATTTTTCGATATTAATGAAGAGCTGGGACAGCGATTTCACCAATATTAAGACATAATAGACAAAAACTATAAACGGTTATGGGATGAGGGTGTATGTTTATAAATTATTGTTAGTCTCTTGTACGTGAAATAGACGTTGCAGTTCCATTGCACTTTATTTTTATTTGTAGGAGTTATTTCAAATAAAAAAAAACCTATTGGCAAACGCGGGTGATTTTTTTTATTTATTTCCAAAAGTTGAGCTGAAAGCAAAAAAATAGATTACAAATTTGAAATCTACAAAAAAAACTCCAGGGAAAATTGTACGTGCCTAGTTAAAAATGAGGAAAGCATTTTAAAAATTATACACATACCTATGCAGTTAGGTGAGGGCTAATAATAATTAACCGAATATCTCTCAAAAAGTAAAAAAGATATTGCAACGATTAAAACAGAATTTTAAAGATTGAAATTAATACTTTCTGAAATCTGTACAGTAAAAAATAAATAACAATTCGCATAGTTACAAAACTCGAAAAGTGGTAAAAAAGGGTGTTTTTGCATTTTCTAACGATAATATTTTGAAAACCAGAGCTGATAGCGAAAAACAGATAACGGATTTGAGTTCAGCGCAAAATATTACACTCGAAAAGTTAACCGATACTTGTAAATTTAGTCAGACAGAGTGTGTGTGCATCTAGTAAAAAAAAGTCAATTTGTCTGCAAACTCATACAATCCAAGATAGTTGTTTACTATCCACAATTGCGTGTCAAGCTCTAGAAAATAAGTTGAGCCCTTTATCTAATAATATCACAATATAATGTGTACCTTACTGATACAGAAACAGACATATCTAATGACTTGAATTAAAAGTAACCTTAACCTAAAATTAGCTCCTTCATGGACAACTAAATTTTCAATATACGATTTAATACTATTCGTTATATCTTTGAAATCCAGTATAATATTAAAGACTAAAAAGTTCTACTTATGGTTGTATAAGCTTGCTCTGAAATAAATAACTAATGTATGGGAAAAAACATCTGTTTGTGTTTGGAATTTAAAAGCCTAATAATAACAAGTATTTTAAATAACTTCGTATATTCGTTCTTTTAATGAAACTTTAACGCTCTTTAAAAACGTCTAGACATGTTTTATCGTTAATCCTGCCATTTTAAAATAACAGGTAGTCAAACTCATTCGATAAAATTATCATCCATATTGTTGTTGTATTTAACATGTTTTCTCAGTACCTAAGTACTTGTCATTCAATTTTAAAAAAATACTAAGTTTAGTGCAGTGTTACTTTAAATAAGTAAAAAAAATAAAGCAAACAAAAAGTAAAGGGTGTTTTTTTAGATGTGTGGTATTCAATTTGGCAATATTTTTTTGGAGTAGGTCTTTTTGACAGCTGAATCCAATCCAATCGAATATGAAAACATCATGTTGTCAAATTTACACACACACTACTGAATGACGCCATTTTACAAAATGGCCTCTTCAAGCATTTATCACTTTTGACAATTAGTCCGACGAAAAACTTTATATGTATGCGTGTGTTCCAAATCTACTCCTTCTTGAAATAGGGAACAGAAAAAGACTCCGAAAACATTACTCGGAACAGCCAATCAAAGGCTTTTGGAGTAGTAAGAGTCAAAAAGGAGTACGCCGAACGTCAAAACGAAAACGACATTAATTTATTCTCAGTTTGGTTTGCCATTTTGTAGTGAATAGACTTACTCCTGAACAACGTTTGCAAATCGTACAATTTATAACCAAAATAATGGTTCGGCTCGCGTGACGCATCGCGAAACAATCAATATATTGAAGGAAACTTTTGGTGAGTGCATTATCTCGCATCGTGAGGTTATTTTTTGTGGGATTATGTGAAGTCGCTTATCTACCCAGATAAGCCCTAGACGATTGACGCCTTTGAAGAGAATATTCGGTGCCTCACTTTTGGTATTAAATTTGCACGATTTGCAGTAAACCAACTCCGAAAAAAGTATTGCCAGGTTGAAAACCACACCTCTAAAAAAACACCCTTTACTTGACGAGTTTTTTTATCATTAAGAAAAGAAAGAAAAAGGGATAGCTGAACTGGATCGGCTTTTTTTACCAACAACTTTTCAATTGACATTTAAATAGTGTTCTTAACTGCATGAACAGAATGGAGACGTAGTTGCAACTGGAATAGCTGTTAAAATGTTGAATACACACAAATCCAATGATACAAATAGAACACGACGCAGCTGGACAAGTTGGACAACTTTAAACTTTTGCATGCAGCATTTTTGACCTTTCAAATTGTGAGTGCAATCAAGTGCTTACATGGGGGTTGAAAAGAACGTACGACATTTTTTGGCCGCTACTCTAGTTGCAGCACTTTGTTCTGGTCAGGCAATAAACTGTTAGACTGTCACCTTTTCTTTTTATCGATCAAACTTCAGTCGATACTTTAGCAGTTGATGAAATTTATATTTGTCCAGGCAACATTTTGTTTGGCGACCATTTGTACGCTTCCCTTAATAAATGTAGGCTTATTTTATCGGATGAGTTTGACTAGAACATGTGAAGACTTTTTTTTGTAGAGCGTGAAATTTGTTTTCGTTTTCGTTTGTTTCATTCATACAAATCGTATGGAAAACTGAAACCTTCCATGAGACATGTCTAAAAATGATTATAAAGAGCTTAAACTGAAACTTTTGAACCTGTTTTCAATAAGAAACTTTTTGTTGAAACAATTTAATAAATAGTCTTCTATTTATAAAACCTTACGCTCTTTTAGCAAGCACTTATTTTTTTAAAAACTTAATCAAAAATTTGAGTTCGAAATGTTTACTAATCCAATACTTTCCCCTAAAAATAAACAATTCAATTAAGAAAATTTTCTTGGAATTCGAGATCCGATTAGATTTCATTTTTCAATTCACTTACATTTATCAGAGACTCCATATTAATTTGTAAGTAAATAGCTCATTCATCATTATACTCCTATTTGTATGTGGAAGTTCTTGAAGATTGATGATATCCTCGGGCGGGTTCTTTTTCATTCAATTCATATACAATTTGTGAGGCTTAAGCTGCAGCTGAGTGAATGGTGTGATTTGGAAAGCTTTTAGCAAGATTGTTCCTTTTTTGTGACAGGTTATTATTTCACTCCCTATAGGGTGTAGGTATACTTTAATTTAAATATAAAAATACAAATTGCATAGTTTGTATGAGTGAACTTCTAAATACTGCACGCAATCACTCTTGACTTTGACAACTCCATTCATCATTACTTGTTATACTAGCAGTAGAAGCTTAAAATTTTGTTTGCCTGCAATATTTATAATAAAAACGGCTGATTTTAATTTCCAAACTAAAGTTATTTCGGTCTTCAAGTTAAAAAAAAAAAAACATGAAAGTCAGTTGCATAAAGTTGTTTTTTCTTTTGCCGATTGCAAATTGTTTTGAGCGTCTTTGGGAGAATAATATCGTAGTAGACGCCTTAGATTTCACTGTCAAACATATCAATCTTCAACCATTTTCAACTCTTCACATAGGCTTCTCTTCAGTAAGTAACCAAAATGCATATCAGCAAGCTTCGATAATAAACGGATTTTTGTTGAAATCTAATCGGGATCTAATCGTTCGGTTGGATGACATTGGTGATTTTAAATATGTTCCTACAGAGAAAAGAAAATTTACCTTGCTACTAATTGACTCTATTGAGAGTCTTAAAGCGATGGATCCAATCCTTCAATCTCGACAGTATCACACCAGTGGAAAACACTTGATTGTTATAAGTCAAACCCTAACAAAAGATGAAACTATAACCTTGATACAAAATGTGTTTAATAAGCTTTATGCCAGCCACATTGTAAATGTCGAACTCATAGCGAAAAATATAACAACCGGCTTAATGGATTTGTATACATTCTTTCCTGTATCCTCAAGTAACTGCTTTGATATCATCCCTGTGTTGCATAACACTTTTGATGGAAGTCAGTTTTTGCATGGGTTAAATTTATTCCCTCCAAAACTGAACAATTTTTTCGGATGTACGCTGAAATTGACAACCTTTGATTTTCCACCACACGTCTTTTTGTGCCACGAAAATGGAGAGGTGAAAGTACATGGTCTTGATATTTTGGTGTTAAATGGAGTAGCTGAGAAACTTAATTTTTCTATCAGTACGATCGATGCAGAAAATCGAGGTATTCAATTGCCGAATGGAACTTTGACAGGTGCCTTGGGTGTGGTGAATATCAATTACCATGATTTGATCGTAACAAAATTTTAATCTATACATTATTTTTTTAAGCTCAAAAACGCTGAAGCCAACATAACACTTGGAGGTTTCGGTTCATCGTCGAAGGCAATGTTGCAATTTTCTCCAAGTGTGCCATTCATTTATACGGCTATGGTTTTTGCAATTCCACCTCCCCGAGAATATTCACCACTTGAAAAACTTACCTTGCCATTTGATAACGATGTTTGGATTGCAATTGGATTAACTTTTGGTTTAACATTTCTTGCTTCGGTTTTGTTGGAAATATGGAGTAAACGAATCAGAGATCTAGTATTCGGTGATACAGTTAAAGACCCTGTATACGAAATGATAATTGTTTATTTGGGTGGAGCTGTGGTGAATTTCCCAAAAGGAGCATTGGCGCGAAATGTGATTCTTCAATGGTTGATAGCATCATTAATCTTGAGTAGTTGCTACAAAGGGATTCTATTTGGAATGCTTAAGACTGGATTTTTACAGAAATTCCCGACGACAATTGAGGATATGTTGGATTTGGGATATGTTGTTGATGTGCCATTGCCGTTGATGCAGAATATTATGGATGGACCATTTGCTAAAAGGAAGTGAGTATTGTATAGTGATGTATAGCTACATAATAGGTTCATATATAATGGTGGAATAAGATCTGCATGCCCTGCTAAGTAACACTGTAAAATGGTAAAGTGTGACAGTGTGAATGACTAAATGTATTTAAATTTGATAGTGTTAAAAAGTGTAAAAGTGCTATACTGCTTAAATTTCACATTGTCAAAATGTGAACGTATAAATGTATGATATTACACCATCACACTATCATACAATCAATTTATCATTTTATCACATTATCACGCTATAAAACTATCACAATATTACCCTATCAAACTTTCACACTATAAAATGATCACACTATCACACTATCACACTATCACACTATAACACTATCACACTATTACACTATCACACTATCACACTATCACACTATCACACTATCACACTATCACACTATCACACTATCACACTATCACACTATCACACTATCACACTATCACACTATCACACTATCACACTATCACACTATCACACTATCACACTATCACACTATCACACTATCACACTATCACACTATCACACTATCACACTATCACACTATCACACTATCACACTATCACACTATCACACTATCACACTATCACACTATGACACTATGACACTATGACACTATGACACTATGACACTATGACACTATGACACTATGACACTATGACACTATCACACTATGACACTATGACACTATGACACTATGACACTATGACACTATGACACTATGACACTATGACACTATGACACTATGACACTATCACACTATCACACTATCACACTATCACACTATCACACTATCACACTATCACACTATCACACTATCACACTATCACACTATCACACTATCACACTATCACACTATCACACTATCACACTATCACACTATCACACTATCACACTATCATTCTATCACACTATCACATTATCAAATTATCACACTATTACAAGATGATGACGAAGTATTGAATTTTCATCAAACAAGAAATATTTAATAATAAACTCTTTTGACCTGGGTTTATATTTTTTTTTCCAAAAAATAAATTATATTTTTAAAAGATTTGTTTTCTTACCATTAATACAGTTGCTTCATTTTTTCATAAAAAAAAACTTAGCATTCCGATCCTTGCTGCACCGGATACTCCAATCGCACTTAAAGATACTAACAATTTATATTTCTTTTTCAAGCTCATTTTTCGTTCTAGAAGATAGTTTACACACTCATTATGCAATTCTTCAACAAGGCAATTCAAAACGTATGGTCGTCGATACCAGAATTCAATTGGAATACTACAACACTATTAATTATCATAAATCTGGTATTTTGAATTTTCTACCACAACGACTATTTTTGTTTCCAATGTTCTTCTACTATCGCAAGGATTCATATCTGGTTGATCCATTCAATAATGTTCTTACTAAATACATAGAAAGTGGAATTATCGATTACTGGCGTATTTCTATTCTAAACGTCAGTCATATGCAATCGACGCATATCAGCTCTGAGGTGAAACCGTTGAATTTAAAGGATCTTATAAGTTGTATAGCAATTTGCGGTATTTTGTTAATTTGCTCCATTGTTGTATTTATTTTCGAAATCATATCAACGAAAAAATATTCGATTAAGAAATTATTTTGTCGATCATATTCATTTCAAAAAAGGGATCATGAAAAGGAATATGTATAGTTGAAAAAAAATATTATTGTTTGGAGGAAAAAGTGTTTAAAGATTTTTTCATTATTTTAGCTATGTATGCATAAGTGTAGGTATATAATATGTTTTCAGATCTTATAAGCAAAGCAATCACATAAAATAATAAAGAATCTTTTTCCGATGGTAGTTTAAAATTAATGTTTGTTTTTTACTAAGGGCATGGTTACTACCAAAAAATTGTTTCTAGGTATAAAACACATACTGTAAGAGGCGGTGTAAATAATTGCTCAACCTACTTCAACGCCCAAAAATTAACAAAAATGATTTAAGAAAAATAAAACTGAGCAAAACTTTCCCTAAATGATTATAATTACCCATCGAGAATCATATAAGAAGCTCTCATAATAAGCTCCAACACAAATTGATATGTGATTGATTCTTAACCGGATGGTAATGTGTGCATTTTAATTTCCTGCAAATAGCTTTAATGTACCTACATACCATCCTCTACATAAATATAAGGACTCAAATAATGTATGCAATATTCATTTACATTCACACTACACTGATTGTTCATCAAATTTCCTTGTTTCCCATCAGGAAAAATCAACACAACAAAATCGTCCTGTTGTGGCTGTTTAAATTAATATAATTACTTAATGCGTGAGAGAAATAAATAAAAAAAAAGAAATATACAAAAATCACGAAATAAAATATTAAATGCAAAATAAATCATCAACTCAAAAAGGATGAAATCACCATAAAAGGAACGCTGCTGTTTGGGCTAAATGCATTCGTTTGCATTAAACCCATTAAAACAATGAAAAAATGAATGTGTGCTCACTCTGATTAAACATTTATACATACTTGTTGTACGCATGCATGAATATTTGTGGGATCTGCCTTTTATAATAACAATTTTGTTTATTTATTTGTATTCTTTCTTTTTACTTACGATTGCGATATATTTCTGTAGGAGTATACACAATTGTAGGCACATGTTCCGAATTCGTAAAAAAATCGAAATAATATATAAATAAGAAACTACATTTAAAAATAAGAACAATTTTAAAATTTGAAAATGTATTAATGTTTTTCTCTTAAATAAAATTGTTGAGTGGACCAATAAATATATATAATTTATGTTTGTGTGCACCTACATACTTATTTTTCTATTTTATTTTATTTTATTTTATTTTATTTTATTTTATTTTATTTTATTTTATTTTATTTTATTTTATTTTATTTTATTTTATTTTATTTTATTTTATTTTATTTCATTTTATTTTATTTTATTTTATTTTATTTTATTTTATTTTATGTTATTTTATTATATTTTATTTTATTTTAATTAATTTTATTTTATTTTAATTCATTCTATTTATTTTTATGTATTTTTATTTATTATATATAAGAAGATTTTTTAAAGTACAAACTCTGGGCCCTAATACAGTTGTCAATCATTGAGTATGATGCAGATGTGAATCACAAGAAAATTAAAAATTATTAAAGAATAGTTGACCAGCTTTTTGATAAATGCTTAAAAATCCTAATTCCAATGTTTATCAACTATCAATTAAATAATTGACAATTCGAATTAAGGGTATCTATATACATACTAAGGAAATAAATGTGCCAAGTAAATAGTGATTTATTAATTTAATTTTATTTTAATTTATTTAATTTCTTTTTATTTGCTTTATTTTTATATAGTTATAAAAGAGCTTAGTTTAAATCTAAGCATTAAGGATCGGTCTTGCTGATTAATTTATTTTATTTGAGTAAATTCAATTTAATTTTTATTTATTTTATTTTATTTTATTTTATTTTATTTTATTTTATTTTAATTTATTTTATTTTATTTTATTTTATTTTACTTTATTTTATTTTATTTTATTTTATTTTATTTTATTTTATTTTATTTTATTTTATTTTATTTTATTTTATTTTATTTTATTTTATTTTATTTTATTTTATTTTATTTTATTTTATTTTATTTTATTTTATTTTATTTTATTTTATTTTATTTTATTTATCTTATTTTATTTTATTCGTGTTCTTATAACAATAATAACTATAAGGTCGGATTTTTTTTATCTTTAAAGAAAATATAAACAGTAATTTTATCAATAAAATTCGCTATTTTCCAATATACATTTAAGCCATATTTATAAACATATACGTATGTAAAAAAATGGAATCAAAAAACTTCGTTATTTTTCTTCTTACGGGGAAGGTTTCTAAATAAAAACTCCCTCAGGATGATTTCCAGACGAAAATTGATTATGATTTCCGCATCGAAATTGCTATATCACAATAACTAAACTCAAAAGCATTGCCTTGAAGCAAATCCAAAAGCTTCCTTTCCCAGTCAGGCCAGTTTTCAAAGAATCCGTCATGTTTTCATTGAACATTCTGATTGATTAATATGCAAGTAAAAT